>VOMN01112638.1:0-24838 GCA_014899125.1 Orchestia grillus | reverse complement strand
GCCCGAGACACTGAGCTGTGCCCGAGACCCCACGCGCTGGGCCCGAGACACCGCGCGCTGGGCCCGAGACTCCTCGCTCATAACATCGCCCTGAAATTTCTTGTTGCTTTAAATGTATTATTGCGCGGCCTTAACTGACGTCTCGCTTCTCTCGGAACTGCCAACTGCTTCGCATCGATCATGCATTCTCGGACGGGCCACTCTAAACTAGTTCTGTATTTATTCATCGCTTTATTTTACCATTGCAATAATAATCTGTGGACGAGTTCCCAGCTGAGGTTTGGTCAGAGTGGTCTGGTGAGAGGCGCTCTTCCAATCCCTCATCTGGCCGTGCACCGACCTCGATTGAGGTCCGCTTCCTGCGCTGGGAACTCCTGGAGCTCATGGCGGTCTTGGAGGAACGACAGGTGTTGCATCATCTGCAGGCTCCGACTCCACGGAGCTGCATGGAGTTTTATGCACCATATAGCGGTGTTTGCATCACCTGAAGGCTCCGACTTCATGGAGCTTTATACACCATATTTCGGTGTTTGAATCAGCCGCAGGCTCCGACTCTATGGAGCTCAACCCAACTTAAAATTGCCGCAGTATATTTCGCAATATCTTGGAGTTTTTTCGGAGAGTTTACTGGCCTACAGCGCAGTGGCGCGGTCGCTACGTCAGATTTAGGGACGGACATTACTGGCGAGATCTGCGAGCGGCCGCTTGCTAATATATCGCCCATGGAGATAATCTGCTCAGAACTGCGGCATTCGTCAAAGAACTACCATCGCTGCGAGGAACCCCCTACGGTCTCCCGCGCAACCGCGCTAATTTTTAATATGGAATAATAAATGCATCTGGAGCTCATTGCACCATGGAACAGTGTTCGCATCCCGCTCAGTTTGCATGCAAATTCGTGCATCTTGACATTTGTGTGAAGCACCTCGTCTTGCTTCGCTCAGTGTTTCAATGTTCGGCGTAAATTTATCACTCAGAAATCAACTAACGAAATAGCCTCTTCGCGGCTGCAGAGGTGCTCGAGTGAAGCCTTTCTGGCCTCCGTATCGTAATTGGCCCTGCGCTGTTTGCATACCAATCATTTGAGGGAGCTTAGCCTGGTCGTTAGCCTGGGCGGAGTGCCTTTAGCCTGGTTTTCTAATTTTTCTGCCAATTGTGCGAGATGAGGTACCTATCCGTCCTCGATTTTAGTGAAGGATCGGAATCTGAATTTTTGCTGCCGAGTAGTGGGCTTATTGTGTTGGAATAAAATCATCGTTTTATAACTCGGGAAACGAAATGAAGAAAGTATTGCATAGTAAAATATAATTCCACGAAACTTCAAAATACAAGCTTACATTACTGCATGTGCATTTGGTCATCGCTCGACGTTTTTAATTCCCCCTCGTAATAAGTGTGCTCCTCTCATTCTAGTCATATGGGCCCTGCATTCTAGTGTGTCCTTGATCCTTAATCGAGGGGATATGAGAAGCCCCTCAGGGGTACAGGGCAGGCAATAGGGTTAGGTTTGTCCATCGTATGCTATGGGGACTGGCGACCCCAGTTGGGCACTGTTAGGTTACCTCAGCTGTAGATAGACCTTACGGACTTCTATCTTCGTGCACATTATGCTTCTGTAAATTCTCACACTTTTATGCTATCTCTTCTTTGTTTTTTACATTTCTTTATTCTTAGTTTACACTTTTTTGTGGAGGGAATCCTGTGTGAGAACACGCCTAATGCATGGATTTCCCGTTTTCTATTGTCAATACTAAATGGTCCCTTCTCTTCGTTCCCTTTGGATCACAACATGTGGGTACGGAGCTTTGAACTAACATGTAATCTAATCGAAGACTGTGAAAATGGACTACAAAAAACTAATTGTTTCCTTCATAGTTACAACCTATGAACGGGTGCAACGGGGAATTCGATCATTTATTAGTTCCTTACGTCAGAAAATAAATTTTCTTGACTCAATTGGTGTAAGATGAAGGACAAAGATATTAAATTTTTTTAATCGGGCCTGAATAATATTCATAAGAAAATATCGTAGCAATGAACAAACTGAAGTACGGGAAAACTCATCAAGTGATGCATATGTATTCTACTGATGCAGCAATCTCATAAACTTTTCATCATTATCATCGTATTAAAAAACAAATAGGCACACTCACACATCTCTGCGAGACCTAAAGCTATTGAGGCAAGCAGCCTAAAAATAAGTTTCAGCTCCAGCGAATAACAACACAGACGCGTTTCTGTGCCGCACGCAGACGCGCGCACTCCATGTCCGGCGATAAGAGGCAGCGATGCCGCTCCTGGGCCTGCCATGTTTACGGCTGCACATGAGCAATACTGGTGAATTGTGGCCTGCACTCCACAGCAGGGAATTAATTTGTTCGGTAATTGATTATCCGAGTGGTTTCTTTGCTGCTTAGGTATGGGAGACTCTGTCCGAGGCCCAGGAGCCTTGGCATCAGTGTGTGCCGTGTGTTTTTTTAGGCCTGAACGGGCGATAAGTCGGTGTTTTTTGATTATTGTTCACAGGGTTTTCTCCGTGTGTTCAGTTTTAATTAAGAATTTGTTTCATGCGCTGATACCGGGATGTTGAAAACAGGAGAGAGAGAGACAGAGAGCGAATGCCAACGTTTGAGTTGGATCATCATTACCTCTCATGATGAAGTTCATCTTAGAATTGAATAACTGGTTTCATTATTGGTCTTAAAGCCACGTCAATTTTATGAATGGTTAGTTATTGGTCTCTCAAGCTACCCAGCTTTTAGTTCCCTCAGTCAGATCTGTTTTCCAAGTCGCCCTCAATCGCGAGTCGGATGCCTGGGCCTCCGTCAAGTCGATTGAGCGCGAGGGAGTCCATTACGTGGCCCTTTAAATCGTCCCACCCACGCGACCGTCTCGCATGACGCATTTCCGGGACCTGGAACTGCAAATAACGTCTCTTATCCCCTGAACCGAACATCGTCTTGCCCAAGCCGAGCTTCTTTGAAAATTTTCGAGGCGTCTAGAATCCATAATTTGTCACGGCTCTGTTAACCGTTGGAAAATATGGCGCTCTCGGAGAGACTGGGAGGTTTCAGCAGGCCAAGAATTTCAGCACACTTGGATTTAAGCAGTATTGGGACCGTGAAAATTTAATATCCATTAGAGATCTGCAAAAATATTCGCTTCGTTCTATTTTGGCCTGATCTGAAACGCTTTTGGTACTACAATTGTAGTGTCTGTGTCGAGTCGATGTTGCTACTCTTCGGTGTTCTTTTCGAGAATGAGCGCGAGCAAATTTCTCAACTTATTTCTGGCGGAATTAGCTCTTGTCAGCGCCTCTTGAGGACTTGGCGGTGGTGCAGAGTTGACCCCCTGCGCTTCACGGTAGAATAGGCTAAGCTCCATGCAGACCCTATAGTGTTATGACTATGTTGTATTGTATATATTCTATGTTCTATCTTCCTTAGTCTTGTATAGAATTTATTTACGTACACGTCGTTATCTTTTGACATCATGCATCTGCATGTCTTCCTGTTGAATGCACTGCGGCTGTTGAAGCGCTCCTTGGGCGGCCAACACTCTTTCTAATTGATTCGCATGGTGCTTGCAAAGTGCTCTAACTTCTCGGACTCAGACTTCGTCTCTTTGATATCATCTTCTTCGCGCTGGATTAAAAAATTACAAATTGTAAAGCACCTCCACGAAACCGCATTATTCGCACTGGTCCTCTTATTTTTTTTCTCACGATTCCAAATCTTGGTTGAAGTTATGCAGGAAGTTGTGCAATTTTTGGTCCAAGATCGCCAGCTAGCTGTCCAACTTCACAGGGCAGGGGTCCGGAATAATCGAGTTAGCAGCGTCAAAACAGCCTAGTAAATATTTTACCCGGTTAATTCAACTGAACTTTTCTTGATTACTTCAGAGAGCCCTGCCGTGCTGAGGCGAGCACATGGGAACCAAGTGAACACCGACGAATGTTTTTTTCAGCTTTATGCTAGTGCAGGGTGCGCTGGCCCATCCCTGGAGCAGACAGCTCGCTGGTGTGTTGATTTACGGGCAAAATTGTTGCGCTGCGTCCGCTTAAGCTGTTGCTGGAGTCACTGTCTGCTACATAAATCCCAGCGTATCCTGCTCGCATCTGTGTTCTGTAAATTGATCATCTTCCCCGCGCCCAGAGTCTCGAGTCTTTCTCTCAAGTTAAAAAGATAATTTTGTGTGCGCAGTTTCGACTCTTGCTTGAGGCGGGCGATGTGAACCCCAGAATTTGTGATATCTAGAAACGAGCGCGTTTATTTTTCGGTGCTATAACAGCTGTCTAATAAACGTCACATTTGACTATAATACAACGCGGCCGTTCAAGGATGAGCTGTTATTTGGGCGCAACACGAACTGTGTGATATCGTTACTATAAAGGATCTTTTTCAACAGGAGATCAGAGGCTATCACGATAACAAACAATCCCTCGGTAATTTGAGCAGTCTAGTAGATTTTAAACTGTGCATTATGACGGCTGCTCGTGTGGGATCCGGCTATTATGACGGCGCAGTTGCGATGCAGCGAATGACGGCTACCCATATTGCAGGATGCCTGCATGGGGACGGCCATCACTGGGCGTAGTCGACTCTGCTCAAGGCTAGGCTTGTCGTCTCGAAATGTTCCCGTGTTTCCTACAGTGTTCGAGCTAACGGCTCATCTGCATGCATGCATTTCTGGCTCCTATGTCGCGCCTAATCAAAACCCTAATTTGGCCGACCCTCTTCCACAAAGACGTTCTCACCCTGCGGGAGTGCATTACTGTTTTTTTCCTGCGCGTTTGCGCATGTACTTGGTTGGTGAACCCTATTAGGGACCCACCCCCAAGCAGGCATGTTGCGAGGTGATCTTGTGATGTTTTCGTGCCATGACATTAGTGCGTTCGGTTCGCTTGAATCAACTTTCTTTCAATATATTTTTGGAAATTTATTGTGTTTGATGTTCCAATATTCATTTGTTTGCAACGTGTTTGTTATTAGGATATAGATCTTAACGTCGTGGGAATATTTGTTATATTTAGCTGCAAATTAGTTTCTTGGTTCCGAAGCTTTTTTTAGTTTTTACAAATTCAATATTCGTGAGCTTACAATATAGCGTAGTAAATGGACAGTTTAAGAACTTTTCTTTCTTCAGTGATGAATTTTTGAAGAATTACTGCAATCAATTCGAAAGAATTCTCGCATCGCATTTTCCAACACGGCTGGTTTCAGTTTGTTAGTACACGTTTACCGAGTTTTCTGGTTCCCGGACCTCGTTCCTATTTCAGTGAACATCGCGCACCGATATCAGCAATGCGTGCGACTTATGGTGCACAAAGTTCGTTTTACTTCACCGGACGCCCTCGCTTTACTTCACAGGACCCCTCGTTTTACTTCACTGGACCCCCTCGTTTTACTTCACTGGACCNGTTTTACTTCACAGCACCCCCTCCTTTTACTTCACAGGATCCCCTCGTTTTACTTCTCAGGACCCCCTCGCTTTACTTCAAAGGACCCCATCGGTTTGCTCGAAACTGTCCGCGATGGAAAACTGATTGACTCCCAAACCTATGTTAAGCCTGTGAAATTTTTCAAATTAATTTGTTCGCCCTAGCCGGTGCTTTACGGCAATTTTATGACTTGTGCTATGATAGAAAACCAGTTTCCAGCGCGGCCCGGCGCGGGCACTCGGCCGACCTGATCATCCTCCTCAACGACGCCGGACTAGTAAGCCTGCCAGCCCAAATGCTACGAGGTCAGCTTTGTCCCATCACCGAGCGCCCCCCTCCTCCCTCCCACCCCCCTTGTCTTTTTCGGTAATTTTAAAACTACATAATGATAAGCTTGTTTTGGTTGTTCCATACGTTTTTCCCATTACTGACTTAATTATTTCAGGAGACACAGCTGTATTTAGCTTTGTACGATTAACTAGCTACACCTTTATGAAAATCAATGCTGAAATCGATGTAGGATGTAAAGGGTTTATAAAATTAAGGATTGTTGCAAGATTTGATATCTCCGGCGTTAGAACGGAAGCACTTCGTTAACTTTATAGCAAAGAATTGAATGTTTTCATTATGTATTTTTTCGACACTGATCGTCCCTTTCATTGAAGTTAGTTAACTTTGATTACTAGTAGCGAACTTTGCAGTCACGTGCACGGCTCTTACTATCAAGTTCTTCGTTTTTTTTTCACTTTTAAGTAGCATGGCTGTGAACGAGCTAAAAATTAGTTTACAATTTGTATATAAGTTCTCCATTTGTCTACGCAACTTCGAACGTAAGAACAAGTGGCAATTGCAATTCCCAGAAATCATTTGGGATTGCACAGGACCAGCATTGAGTTCGATGATAGCAATCACGAGACTGTAATTGGCGCCACTGTTTTGTGTGATGTTAAGAGCGGGTGCCGGAGATGTGCCGAGTTTGTATGCTCACCATGTAGTGCACTCGAAATACTGTACTAATCAGTTAACGTAAGAATATCACTCTAAACTCACGGTCAGATCGAAATTTGCTCAGATGTTTAAGGCTTTGCGTATTCACTCTTGTCTGATTGGCAGAACATCGCCCTTCAGAGCTTGCTGTACACATACATCAGTACGTGCAAATCGTTTCTAACTTCCTGTTTGATTGAAGTTTGCTCAAGCGTTGAAGGCCTGCGGATGTATGCCTTACAGCAGCCCTGCTTCCTGATGGCGGGGTTCTTGTCCTGCTGCGCCGGTGATCGTCCACTTGCCACTCACACTTGGACACGAGCTCGAGTGCTAGATCAAATACTAATGATTTGCATCACAATTTCTATTGTTCTTACTGTTGCTATCTTCGTTATTTTTCTTTTTTTTAATTAAAGAATACCACAAGAGACATTCATGATCAATTAAACAATTGAATAATTGCGGTGGCGTTTCAAGACAAGAAACAAAAGCTAGCGTTAACGATTGCCTGCTACTGTTGAATATTGGACTAGACGATCAGAACTTTCTCATGTGGAACGATTTTCAAACATGAGCGACTCTAACGCTGATGCTAAAGGGTAGTAATCACTAGGCCTGGAAATTTGCTAATAAATAAGATGAGTAAAGATCACGTGGATTTTGTTTCGATGTTTCTAATAGGGACTAAATGAATGGCAGGAATAGTGGGGTAGTTCGAGTGAGTTCGATGCATTTGGGGCTGGTGAGGTAAAACGACGGCCAAGAAGGCAAGGACCGTGAACTTGATGTGAAATGTAGGCCACAGTCATGATCAATGGTATTGATAGAACAAAGAAACTTGTTTCTATACCTTGGGGAAAAAAATTCAACATTACTGATCACAAAACCGATGACGATAATAGATTTCTAAAGAGAATACTACCAAGATTTATTATTTCATTACCGCTATTAAGTTTTCATGAAGCTCTTCCTCTGTTTTCATGAAGCTCTTCCTCTGTTGACCCAATCTACTTACGGATCGTTGCGTGTTGGCTGGATTTGGGCTTGGCGTTATCAACCCCTTTTGAAATGGGACAAGTCGCCGTACGCACTATACTAATTTCGATTACTGCAGTGCATCTGTTGGATGCAGAACACGAGTCGCCTGAGCACCGCCGCGGCAGCGCCTGTTGTCGTTCAGCCGCTGTGGTCTGCTCTCTCCAGCACCCTTTTTGCGCACTCAAAAACTCCAATGGCATCATTCAAGTTAACGAAATTGCTCTTCTATTACATTAAGTTAGGACCCAAGCACAAAACCAACCGTAACTGAGACCCGACTTCAAGAATTTATTGAAGCCTCGATTTGGTTTATGGGCCGCCACTGTTTTTAGGACGCTTTTAATTGGCTGTGAGGCCCCGATCGAAGCTGCAATAAATAGCTTTTACTGTAGGGGCTAAAGGCACCAAGTTGAGAGTTTTATTGGTCATTTAATTGTAATTAGAACATCATATTGTGGTGCGAGAAATGGACGGCTGCGAAACCCCGGGGCCCCTGCGTCAGGACCTTGCGACTCGCGGAGGATCAATCGTCTGGTGCTGTATTCCCTCTCTCCCGTACTCTATATATGTACAAATAAAGCACGGGAGTAGGTCTTATATATGAATATATATATATACGTATTTATATTTAGGCATCATATATATATATATAATTATGTATAAGCTCAAGAAATGCGTCATGATTAGCACTCACAGCCCCAAAATGAAGAAAATTACGGATCTTTTCATACAAGCGTCGTCTCGTTGACAATTTTGAACTTACACTTCTCTGGAACTCAAAATCTAGAGACGAACGCGTCTTCATTGGATGCTAAGCGTGTTGTGCCGGAGCCAAAATTACAAGCAATTCGTTGAGAGGGTAAAGATTTTATAAGATAATCCGCAACACGGACCGACTGCCGTTGAAGCTGCGTACGATAAATTTGCCTCTTTTTTGGCACCGAGGAACTGATCATTGTTCCTGTGGCTAAAATTTCTCCCCACAGTTTTCCCTCTCCGTGAGAGTTACGCTGCAGATTTTTCAAAGCTTCAAAAAGGTATTCTGGTGTTGAAGAATTTTTTACCCTCACCCTTTGTATATGAAGTGTAACTGGTCCACTTTCCTGACCTTCTCTCTCTCACACCTGCTTCGACGATGTTTTCGCGATACGATCGTGGCGCCTGTTTTGCATAGCCTTTAAAATCTCCATTCTTTTTTCGTGCACTAATAGTCTCGTTCTTTGTGCCCCGCAACATTCTGGCTCATACTGAACAAATTATAAGCAGCTAAATTATAGCGTGTGCTTAGAAGCGAGCAGGTCTCGGCAAAGCGGCCTTCATTGGAGGTAATTTGTGTACCTCTGGAGCTCCTCCCCGCCACTCCTCGCTCCGGTGCAGGCGTCCTGCCCCAACTGGCGGGGCCACTTTTAAGCTATAACAAAATTACAGAATGCTTCAACTTCAGTAAACTCTTAGCATTTTCTAGCTAAATTATAACTTTTCGTTGTTTATTTCATGTTCAAGCATTGAATTTCCGATTTCGTTTTTGCGTTCCGAATGTTGGTTGAAAACAAACCTGTACGTCGTGGAGTAGGGCATGCGCGAGACGGCGTCCGTAGCTCTAATATCGCGGCTGTCATACGAAGCGGCGCGTGCACGTATGCATACACGATCAGTCAATGTCTGATGGCAGCGTCGCGAGACACCCAAATATGGGCATCGAATGCTCACTCTGCTCTTTATTCGGCAGTCAGGTCGGAAGTCAAGAGACTG
Source organism: Orchestia grillus (assembly GCA_014899125.1). Classification (NCBI taxonomy): domain Eukaryota; kingdom Metazoa; phylum Arthropoda; class Malacostraca; order Amphipoda; family Talitridae; genus Orchestia; species Orchestia grillus. The sequence goes on along the minus strand of VOMN01112638.1, from coordinate 15,621 downwards.
AACAGTCTCTTCGATGCCCATAGTTGCGTGTCGCCCGACACCGTTTTCAGACACTGACTGACCGTGTGAAGGCCCCGCAAGCCGCGGCGGGGCCATTGAGATGCATTACCTGAATCGCGCTCATGCTTGCGTTATGACAGCGTGTCACACGCACAGCCCGACACATGCCCAAACAAACATCGTGCCCGTGTATACCATTAGAATTATCCTTTCATCGATCCCTTTCACGAGTTTACTCACCGCTGTTAGAGCCCAAACCTGAATGCTCCATTAAGCCCAAGATCTGCTAATAAACATCACCGATTGATTTTGTTGAATCAGGATCATGTTGCGTGCGGGTACTCTTGGCAATCTCGCCTCGATGTTTATTTAGCAGCGCGTAATGTATTCTTTCATTATATCACGGATTACTCGCGCGATTTGTGTTAGTATCGCAGGTTTTTGTGGCATGTCCTAGCAGATATTAGACGGGGCGAGCCTCCCTGGCCTAATCTTTTTGCTCGTCTCGGCGGGTACGTGTTGCTAAATGCTCTAAGGGGCTTATCGCGCCCACGAAACTTATTAGTTCACATTCATGGCTTTGCGTGCACTACCCGTTGAATTTCTCGTAGGGTCATAAAGCTATTTACAAACGCGAGTAACTTTAGCTCAAGAGTGGTTTCATTTACGAGTTTTAAATTAATTTTGAGGGTGAGACGGTTTAGCGTTTTAGCGTTTTTTCACCGTGTTCTTTTTAGACATAAATGAATTCCAATGAAGTTCGATTTACTTGAGTAATGTACACGAACGTACAGGGTGTCAGAAAAAAGTACTACCACACCACGGTTGATCATGAAGTATTTATTGACTTCCGTAAAATTGGACATCGTGAAACTAAGTAACTAATAAATAAGTAAATAATCTAAACTTTGAAATTTTTTCCGATTTCGGATAAACTTAACGATCAAACTGGAGTGACACTTTTTTGCGACACCCTGTGTCTTTTGCCGCCCTAAACTCATCCTTTACGTCCTAAGAAGGCACGAGGCAGAAATGTCCTCTTTCAAATAATGTTCATAACGGGATGTTTTACAGCACCGTTCGAATATTATACTCTCTTAGAAACGATTCATAATTATAATTTTCTGAAAACACCTTAGACACACTTAAATTAGGTTGCCTATGTTTAATAAAAAAGAAAGGATCAAGAGTTTTTTCTCATGCTGTGCGATGGTTGAGGACATAAAGGGTCATGTTCCCTTTGCAGGTTTCTAGTTTTGTTCTCTCGAATTAAGTACCTAAGCCTTACGTTTCAAACATTCTTCCTGTGGTATATGTGAGTTAAGTTACTTCTGTGAAAGCTTTCATTTCACTAGGAAATGAGGTTTTGTATCCTCTCACGTACGCGTATGCATCTTTGGAAGTCGGGATGTTTGGCAGCCCTCAGAGCTATGCCACCTGAGGAAGAGCTGCACGCGTGTCAGGTCTCTGGTACATGAGGTGTATTCTGTAGGCATGCGCGGGGGCAGGCCTCGTCAGCCTGCTGCATCTCGTGGTCATGGTCCACGGGTCCAGCCGCCGTCGCCGTCGGCCCCTTTTCACGGGCTCTTCGATACCTCCTCAGGTCACCAATTGAGTGTTGCTGGTGTGCTGCTATTGTTAATCACAGCGATTTCGAACGGCTGATGTTGTATGTGCTCTCTCATCTATTTTATTGATTTAATTTTACGGTTACATCTATCATTGAATAAAAGAGTAAGTTTGAAGCATTTTTTAGTATATTTGTTCAGGAAAGAATAGATACAGGAGTTGAAGCGTACAAGACACTAATTTGAAGCCAAATTGTTCATTTATTAAAAACTAAAGTTACCTAATGCATACGGTTGTTTTCACTCCTTGTGGTCACTCATTATCGAACTTGTAAATCCCTAAATTTAGCGTTAAAATTATTCAGGCCTCTAGCTGGGCAAGGCGAAGTTTACCTCACCTCGGTGCATCTACTCGTCTCGACACAAGCTGAATGCACCAAGGACCTCATGCACCAAGGACGCTCAGAGGGTGTGATAGGTTCCGAACGTTTGAGCTCATTTAGCAGACATAAATTCCTTCAGTGTCTTCTAAGCAAGCTCAGAAAAACTGCGTTCTAATATCTGTCCTGCGAAGCTTCGTACTGCGAGAGAAGTCTTCACTGAACGATCGTTAAATTAGGCTGCCGCAAATGGCGCTCCTGACGCGCATCAACCTGCCTGAGCCTGCCTGCAGACCTGCCGCCTGGGAACTGTCATTGTATTTCTCTTCCCACAAGAAGAAAAGAGTTTAATGCTGTGCGCAATGCGGCACGCATTAGCTGACCAGTTTATGGGCCATAATTAAGACTTACGTGGTGCAATGAAGCCCTAATACGGTAAAGATTAGGTTCTTAAATTTCCCTGCGATCCAGTCCTTTCATTACTGTCGTTCCAGAATCAACGAGTTAATCTTCAATGCTCGATTGCACGGCTTTGAGAAAAGCCGAAAGCTTTGGCTGAGTTATGCGAATTTTAAGCGGCCAAATATGCGCCTCGCAAGCCTGTGTATGATTGCAAGTATAATGCCGATTCTTAGGAACATTTTTCTCTTGAGATAAGGCAACTGTAATGACTCGTATTACGCTGCGAGACAGACGCGACCCCTTAATTCCAATCGGATTGTCATTTCACGAGAATCACGAAACAAAAAACGATGAGATTTTGTTAATTATGCCCTGAGTAATGTAAATTTCCATTGGCCGCAGTGTTTTCTATGTGTAAAGTTGGGTCAGGTGTTGGATGCTCGGTCGTTTGTTTCCATGCCTCTGCATTTGACAACAGAGTTCGCGTTATGTTTCATGCAAACTCGTTTCTTTTCATTCAAAGGAGACTTTTAGGACTGTGTTAGTTTAACAGCAATCTATTTTTAATCTTCGGGATGGGTGTTCTTTGGATTTCGTTGATCATTGATGAATATGGAGATACGTAGGAACAGGTACAATGTCAATTTCATAGTTTCTACTAAAGAATACTCTAGTTTGTTATTCATTTTATATCACTTTCGCATGCAAGGCCGACAAATGCGTTGCTCATTCTACCACACCCTCCAGATTTGAGTTGTATTTCATCCCCTCCAGCAGGGGCTGGAGTCCCGCTCAGGTGTCCAGGTAGGCAGCAGTTCACCTTTCGAAATTGACTAATTTCTCAAATTAAATTCCAAACTAGAAAGCTAATTTCTTCATTTTAATAAGTTTTGATTGAGTCTTATAATTAATTTAATAATTCATAACTTAGTTATAATTTAGCATCCGATTAAAACTGAAGTGAATCCAGCCGTGAACACGGTCGTGGGTATTCGCGTACACAAAACTTGAAAGAAATCAACGGATTGGCTGCGTCATATGCGTCTCTCAGCAGTCGTTAAGAACAGTGCTGTGACTCCACTGATTATATACGGAATTCGGCAGCAGGTTCTGGTCCTATTCGGTACGCCCCGGGCGTTCACAAACCAGAACTTCTTTATGTCTCTCTTCTGTCAATGGAGAAACAGCAGCGTGTACACGCTCGTTTCAAGTTCTAATTAATTCCAATCTACAGTTTACCTAATCAATTCTGAAAATTTTGAAGCTGCCTGTACACGTATGAATTATGTTGTTTTCACCGCTGTTGGCGACTCACAGTGTGTCTATGCATCGTAGGTGCCGCTCAAACGTTACAGGAAAAATAAAACGCATATCAACTAAAACAAGGAGGCACCGCTGAAGCGACTTGGTTTTGAAGGATCTATGTATTTATTGCTCGGAATGGGTTAATCCTATTTTTACGAGTCTTTTTTTTCCATTCGCAGGAGAGCGGTTTCAACTTCAGTGTCATCCCGACATGGACATTCCGGACGCCCTTCACAAGACCTTCGGCATACGCAAGAACTACACGTGTATTTCGTGCTCGTGTGTGGTGAGTGCCCACTGGACCGCCCTGTCTTTTGTGATGACATGCACAGCTTTTAAAGGATCTATATGTCATAACCGTAATTGCACGTGTATCTCGTGTTCGTGTGTTGTAATTACCCGCTGAACTTTCCTGTCTTTTGTGGTCAGATGCAGGGCTTAAGAATGATCATTGATTCATAAATCAACTCTCTACTTATGGTGGGGGCAATAAATATTCAGCCGATGCCTCGTCAAAAGCTTACAGACCATAATTACACAACAGGAAAGCAATCGAAAATTGGACCTTTATGTATCTTTGCACGCCGAATTCGGACTTGAATTCACTTCAACAAAACTGTTTTTCTTGGTGTGCAAGAACGGATATTCCCGTTCCTAAGAACTGCTCGAATTATGTTTTTTCATGCATTTGTCCCGGACGCCTTGCAAATTACTTGGAAGTTCAGATGGAATCACTCGAGGGTTGTGTAGGGTCGAATCTCTGTTGTGTAGGTGTAGTAAATAATTTTAACCACGTATGGGATATTTATTGCACCCACTGTAATTTTGTCCCTATAAGCGTCTACTGTGAAGGTTTGGCGACTGTTATAGATTGAATGTATCTCCTTTTTCTTTGCATTTGCCCAAAGTGTTCCAATAAATTTGATTTTTTCTCAATGTGATCTCATAGTATGGCTTCTGGGTGGGAGTGTTTTAACATTTCTATCAAATTTTCCTGTTTAGTAATTTTCTAATTCATCAGAGTATCGCCATCTTGATGAACTTTCTTCACTCATTCTGAATATTTTATACTTCTCAACTATGTTACTTTCTTTAATCTAAAATAACCGTTCTTCAAGTTTTAGTGTTCTGCTCAGATGTCCCATTTACTCAGATGTATATTAGCATGCTGATCAGTCATCGTGTCTTATTTTGGTTGTTACCACATAAATGAGAAATGCTTCTTGCTCTGGAGAATCTTTTAAGGTAAGTACCTGATTTCTATGATTCATACTTAAATCATGTATATATTTTCAACTCTACCAAGATTACATTTGCACTGGCTGATGTCAATATTTGATAATTGCCATCTGATAATTTATCTCAAATTCTAAGGTGAAGAAACTTTCAATTCTTTCCAGAAAAGGCTTTGCAGTAAAGTCGTAGACCTACTCCTCCCAAAAATTGTGTCCCTCTTCCTATATATAATTGAAAAAACTATCTGATTGCGAGTGCGTGTATTGTAGCAATAGGTCATATATTATTATCTTTATTACATTGGCATGTCACGTCAGCGACTGCGTTGAAAAGAAATACTCTGATGTGTTTGAAATAGTTCCAAGAAGCTTTATGAACTGGGCACATCTGTGTGGCCTGGGCGGGAAGATCAACCTTCAAAGATTTCAGGTTTAGGTCAGACCTTGCAGATTGAATCTCAGTGGTACTGAAAAAATTCCTACTCTATCTTCAAATCGTCCGACTGCCCGATTCCTAAGCCGCTTCTCCAACACCTACCGTAAAAAGAATTCGAATTTCCCTAGATCTTTCGTTCCAAAAATTCAGAAGAGGTATGTTTGCTCTGGTGAATAAAGATAGGGTGCAAACAAAATCATTCGCGGGGTGTATTTTTGTTCAAATGAATTATGTAATTTCAGTAAATATTTTTCTATCAAGGCATTGGGCCTGCGTTTCGAGGAACGAGTTCGATATTTTTGCCACTACTATATTTACGATAACAAAAAATGTGCTTTTTGACCATTTTAGTCGAGGAGAATGTGGAACGACCTGCTCCTAACAAACCTCTGACACTGAAGGATTACTTCGATCTCCTTACCAGCAGGCCCAGACTGATGAATCGATAGGGATCGCCTCCACAATAGTCTGAGCCTTTACGAGAAAAATTTTAAGTTGTAGAGGAAACGCGTTGTATAAATTCGGCTGTGTAATGCGGGGCTGGTACTACAGCATAACGTGGAAATATTTTACTCGTTGTGACAACTTTTGTGAACGATATTTTTCTTAATATTCATTGGTGAATTAAGAGCGGGTGTTTTATGATTCTGAGGTCGAGAACGGACCGTTTTTGAGAAGCAAGAACAGAAACATATTTGGCTGTCAGATAGAGGCGGTGGAGCCCTTTCGGTTTGGAGCTCGTATCTTGGATACGGTTTCGCCGTCCGAGCAGCAGTTTGTATTCGTTAATGTTCCAGTCGACAGAGCGCGAGGGCTTGGAGGAAATAAGTCCGGGAAATTATTTTATTGTGTTTTGAATGTTTACACAGAGTTCTTCTAGTAGGATTATCTATTTGAATTTTCGTCCCGTTAAGGCTTTTGAGTTACTACTAAAATGGCTAGATGCAGCCTTTACGCTCGTATGTGAAAGTATGCAGTTCCATTAAGATAGCAAAACTAAGGTAGGCAAATACATCCTTTGTAAAAACTTGATGTATTTTAAAAATAGAGCTTTCAAGCTATTTCAAAGTTACAGCTCTTAGAGGATGAACTATCTTGTCGAACTTTCTAAATCCTTGCATATTATTAGGATATTATCACGCATTTTGTCGCTTTTAGACATTCAGGTGACATTCAAGTTTTCCTCGAGAATCGAGCTTGTTAGGCCACTTGAATTTCTTTTTGTTCGGGGGAAATGTAAATATCCTATTTTAATTGCCCGACCCTCTTCTGTGTGGCAAAGACGAGGAGTATTTGGTGTATCGAATTTTATAAGGAGTGTTCTATTTGGACAGCCTTCTTATCGTAGGCCTCAGAACTTATACTCTATATACCACCTTGGTCCCTTGCAACACACCCCAAGTCTATTGAGAACCCTAGGGGCCGCTTCATCGTTCTCGAGCTAATTTCTTTTTGCTTGACACGGGAGGCCTCGATGGCGCTATCTCTGAACCAAGGCAGTGAACTCCCTATTATCTGGAATGGCGTCAATTGTAAAAAGTCATCCATTCTTCGTAGAGCAAAAAACCGTTTGTTGACGGTAAAAAGAGTCGAGGGAGCGGTAGCGCTCCTGTTTCCAAGCCAAGACCCGTTTGTGAAGCTCAGGGCCCGTTTGGGCTTGGGTTTTTGGGCGCTTCTGCTGGAGACAATCGCCTCGGCCTGCCTAATTGTCTACTTCCGGCGCGTGGACGCAAATTCTAGCGCGCATCGGCCCCGGACCTCATGAGAACTGCCCGTCCGAATGTTGCACCTCAACTTACCGGTCCACATTCCTGTCCACGAGCGCGCTATGCCCGCCGTGTCGGGTCTGGTGATCGCCTCTTGGACGGCTACCAGACTACCTTGAATCTATATTTATATATTTACCAGGAATTATCGGTTGACATTACTCTCTATACGAGCTGATTCAGGAACACTACTTCCTCCTCAAATTTGGCGGTTAATTTGGCACATCAATGAAGTTTTGACTGGTGAAACGGGGATTTTTCGAACTCGATGTTTTTAATTTACATTAAAATCGCCTTTTAAGCGTACACTTGACAAATTGACGTACCAAATGTGTTTGTCGGTGGCCTCAATCACGTACGGTTGGTGTAGGTTCCATTGTTATATTTTCTGAAGTACTTTGGTAATTTTTTTTATCAGTTATTATTTCACAATTTTAATTGTTCATCTATAAATTACGAATACCTGATGTATCCTGAGTACGAATGTTCATTTTTTATGATTGTTAGGGTCAATTTTCATTCAAGGTGGGTCGTGAGCGATCATTCTAAATCTTTAGTGAAACGCAGAGTTTTTTGAGGTTTGGTGCCAGAAAACACGACCGCGGGTCGTGTAGCGTTAAACGTTGAATTCGGGAGGAATTCGATTTCTGTCCCACGGTTACATTTGGCTCGGCTATTCCAGAATCGCCAGCGGTTTTTACAGTCCTCACTTTGATCCACTTCTCAATCTCGAAAATTACAATCTGTTGGTGCTAGTGTTATGGTTATTGTACCTGTTGGTGCCAGTGTTATGGTTATTGTACCTGTTGGTGCCAGTGTTATGGTAATTGTACCTGTTGGTGCCAGTGTTGTGGTATATAGCACTGACAGTTGGCCTGCGCGACCGCTGGAAGGGAGTGACAGAAACTACCTGAAAACTTGACCATCCTTCCTGTCTCGAGTCCTGTGTGTGCAGTACTGATCGAGCTAATACGTATGTTAATGATGCCTAGTTAACATCGAGGGGTCTGTTTTAAGACCCGTGTGCTTAGTTAGCGAACGCTGTACAAGGAGACTTTATAGTACCAGAGCAGCATTGCGTATATTAATGAGTTTTTTTAGCACGTTTTTGTCTGGGGTGACATGGCGGGCAGATTCACTGTTGTCAAACGTCACATAAGTTTAACCCTATGAGCCCCACTCTGAACAATGAACATTAGAAAAAATACAGTTTTGGCTTAATGTCTCATTGTTTCGTTCAAAACTAATGTGAATATTCACACGAGTGCATGAAGTATGAACGATTGTTTTCGTAATATTTCATTCAGTGCAAAAATGAGTTAGTCCTGTTAGGGCTGATGCGGATAATTCTTTCTAGTGACGTCACGAATTGCGTGCTTTAATAATGAGATTATCATTAATTGATATAAGGCATTTGTACGTTTATGATTAGCCACCACAATGTTGTCAATTATTTTCATTTTTCATATCATAATAGATAACCATAAATTATTGTGTTACTGTTATCGATCCGCTTTTAATTTCTAATTGTTATTATTATTATGATTAATTATTCAATTACTATTTATTAATATGGTTGTCGTATTTTGCAGTCGTACGGATGAGCTGTGTATTCTGTACTTCTTGTGCACTGTACCCTGAATGTTCTGGGGCCAGTGTGTTCTGTGATGTGGCACACCAGTGTGGTCCGGGACGGAGTGCCTGATCCATTTCCAAGGTTCAAGATACCTTCTGGATGGGGTAGGGGCGGGGAAGGGGGTACCCATTTAAAGCCATGTTGCCTGTACCAGGGCCTCCCGACCGGTGGTTGGTTGGGTAGTCTTACTGGAGTGTCCAGATGCGCATCAAGATGGATTTCTGAACGTAAGGAACGACTCTGCTGTTCGTGACCAGGCCTGGGCGGCATTGGCGAGATGACAGATGTACGGATCAATTTGTTACCACACGCTCCTTTCATTTGCCTGCTTTAAGAACAAATGCAAATCAAGCTACTAATTGTGGCGAGTCGCTCGCGTAGGCTACAGTTGTGGGTCATGGGTTGCCAACGCAACAACGTTGGGAGTCACCTAGGGCACCTTGTGTACCTTGGACGCCACACCTACACCACCAGCCAACCGCAAACGCGCCATCAGCCACATCCACACCACCAGCCACAACCACACCACCAGCCACACCCCAGCCACAGCAAGATACACGACACAATTGCTGGCAGGGGGCCAAATTACGACACCCACGCCCCTGATCCCCATCCTCCGCCCACCATCGTGTTGTACACTCGTTCAATCGTGAGACATATATGTTTCCTTTCTCCCATGTGGCGCCTTCTAATGAAACGTTTTCATTTTTGGCCTACATTCGGTCTTTTACTCCTCTTCATAGTAATTTATTTAGCACTAGGTTATTTCAATTTACGGATACGTCTGTTACGGATACGCTACGCTTGTGTCGTCTGGGGAGACAGGGGTGGGGGGCTTAGGGTGCCCGCAGCCAGGCCGATGCTTGTGGAAAGTGAAGCATGTTGCTTGAGAATAATGCGAAGCAATGCTTCATGTGTTTTGTAATTTTAATTGAATAACTACAAGCTGAGCATCGCAGGAACATTTTTCTCCTGCGTAGATAAGTAATATAAATGAGCTTGATATCCGAATTGGTTCTTTTTAAAAGCCTAAGAGGCCAGAGGCCAGAAAAGAAGACATCCGCTTATGCCGCTCTATGCTCCTCCTACTCCGCGAACTTGGAGTCTGAACGGCGTGCTCGTATCCTGGATATACTTCATAAACAGTGCAACAGTATCTAGATATCTTAATGATGCCCCTCCCACTCCATTAGCATGCTATTCTAATCGTAAATCCCGACAGATTATAATCAAACGAATTCTGGATACGTCTCTGAAGAGGAAGTTTAAAGCGTATGGATATTAATTTGAAATCTTGAGTGCGACTCAACGTCACGATCGAAGAACGATTGTGATGACAGGATGGCAGCTATCAGTCCAGTTCCTTAATCCTAATGCTGAGTCATTAGACGAGCTTATGTGCTCAAGGTGATCGGACGATCTTGGATCATATCTTTGAATTTAATGATTGTCATGAGAATGAGTTTCGTCCACTGAAAAATGAAATTAAAGTTCGAGAGTGCAGGGAATGGATCTGTTCGTAAATTACTTTGTCATTTCGGTTGCGTTAAGTTTGATTTCGATATTGTATCAAGCTTCCCGTGTCCAGATACTCGTGTCCGGATTTCTAATCAGCGAGACGGTATCAGGGAAGGCAAGCTGTATCAGTGATACTGAAAATAACTTTATTTCCCATGAGATTTAAAATCCGTAAATAGGAGGGCATCTTAAATGAATTGATATTATTTGTTCCATCCGATTTAGCGAGGCACGTGTATATTAGGCGTGCCACCTTGTATCCGTGCTCTAGTATTTTAGATACTACTGCCCGCGCGCTAGTATTTTAGATACTAGTGCACTTACTAAAGTACACGCGCACCGCCAAAAATGACAGGACAAATGATGTTAATCTTTAAGATGTCTTTTTGTAATTAGATGCCCTCTGATGATTAAGATGCTCTCTCATAATTACATCGACATCTGATATGGTCTTGTCAGCGATCTTATTGAGACTGTACTGCCTTTCCGTCAGGCTGTTGAAGTAACTGAGTTCTCTTAAAACAACTCGTGTGATTTATTTTCAAGCATGAGATGGGTTCAAGTTTGAGCGTGAAAGACTGCAACCCACAACTCGAATAATTTACAGCAACAACCTCCCGAAATTATTCTGCTAAGGAGCTACGCACAGCGGAGATTAGATTCACGAGTCAATCGCCTTCCTTGTGTCTACGTTACAATTCATTATACGCGCTTCAATATAGAAGGTACACACCATTCATGTATTAATTTATGGCCCGAGACTTCTCAAATCGGATGTTGGAGTCCCTCATTCGGCTTAACTGTAAATTAGAAAAATTTAGCCGCTGATACTCTACAACTTGAACAGATAATGAGATCTTTAATTGATCAGCAGACTCCCCGTCGAGGCGATTTCGTGGCCAGCCTTCGAGTCCCGGGAGCGAGTGTTGGGGGTTGCCTGCTGCTGTGCGGGGACGCAGCTTACCTCTAATTATCGATTACTTGGAGGATAATTGAAGGAGCTCCTCTGACGACCGCTTGTTTACCCCAGCTTTCGAGTTGTGTGCAACACCTCGTGTTATGGCTACGGCAATATGAAAACTGACAGATTAGGTCATACCGCTCTGAGTGCACCTAATATGTGTATGTCTCATTTCGAATGATGTTTGCATGTTGCGGGTTGATTAGGAGATCTATTGGAGCATGTATGTCTTCTTTTAAAAGATTTAGAATTATTATTTTTATGAAAGCTCCTAAGAGATGCTGGTGTTGCCTATATATGACAAGAAATGCATCAATACACTTTCTTTCAGGTATATATTAATTCTACCCAGAAATCGTTAACCCCTTCCCCGCCAATTTTTTTGACGGAACTGTACTATACTCGGAGTTTTTTTAAGCAAGTTGGACACTAAGATGGATGAATACACCAGGAAATGGTCCTTGTGTACAAGGATAGGTCGAGGCAAGACGAAGAAACTCGGTTTATTTTGTTCTAAACTTGAAATTTGGTGTGTCTCGCGCCCCAAGCTTGGCAATTGCTAATTAGGTCAAAATGAGTTGACTCGTCCTTGCCGGAAGTTGGTTGTTAATGTGTCTAATTCCTATTTAGTTAACAAAAATAAGTTGATTGTTTAAAAAAAGCTGCAAGGGGAGAAAATCCCCGTTGTGTTTCTCATTGACCTTCGCCAGCGAAGCGGAGTCTGCAAACCAAGTCGACCCACGGGGGGGGGGCAGTGGGTGGGACCCCCCAGTGTTGTTTGTATAACTTTACTTTACCTATATGAACAGTTTACTCTGTAAACTGAGTGATTCTCAAACTGAATCTTAAACAGAAAATTAAGATTACACTGAAGGTGAGTTGCACTGCTAGAATCATATAAAATGTTGCAATGGTAATTAAACCCGTAATACAATAACATCATAATAATAATACTGCAGACTAAGTGCGACTATACCACGAATGTTACAAGCGTTTTTGGACAATTATACCTGCATTAGTCTATAATATCTATATAAGATTAGAGAATTTTCAACAAACTATTATCAACTCCTATACGTTCAAGTTCATATGCGATAAAAATGACAACTATGAAATTCTAGAAGTGTTACCTCCAAATGTCGAGCTTCTTGTTTCAACTTACAGAAAGTCACCTCTAATTTTACAACTAAAATTCAGCAGCCCGACTTGAGTGAAGTGTGTAGCGCAATTAAAATCTACGTAGAGGATGATCACGGATAAAGAAAGTGCAGAGGATAAAGGCATCAACTAGTTTTAAATATTAATGTCTTTGTCTCTAATAGTACAATATTATTCTATCACGTTTTAGGAAAGCACATAAAATTTTAAATGGATGAAAGTTAAAGAAATGCATGGGAGCTCATTAAAGTTTTGTGCGGTATCCTAGATAGGCGATATTACTGGTACTTCAAATCAGTGGAGACACCTTTTTGTGGACGCCCTGCTGTACAAATGAGCTGACTTGGGATCCGAGCGTCGGTATAACGACGCTTCTTCAGTTTGGGCGGGGTGCCTCTTCTGAGTGTCGACAGTGTTCAAGATTAATCGCGGCTTTTTTTTTACCGAGAGTAGTGACATTCAGCTAGCGGAAGAGGTTCTTTGACCAAAAAGTTGCAAGTTTATCTGAGCGACGAATAAACACATACATACCAACCTAACTGCTTTTCGGGCTTCTTCATTATTTTAGGTAAATTTATTTCAAATATATTTTTAAGGGGCCGGCGTTCGATGTAACACATTTCTAACCTAAGCTTACTGCCCATAAAAATTCCACGTCAATGCTGTACATCAACATTTTAAGGAGAAAATTTTACGCTCATTTGCCAAAAATGTAGTAAATTTTTACTGTAAATGACACCGCAATTCAAATTTGATCAGAACCTCTTATTAAAACATACGAACACCTTGTATACATATGGACTTTCTTCAAGTTCCACACAGAGCAGCTGGTAGGGTTTTGTTCCAATGAGAGTTTGGTTTGCGACGGACACAAATTTCTGAGTACATTTTTAAATTTGACATTGATTATCCTGAGGTAGGTGATCGATGGGAGCATTGTATGGCCTGTAACCCGTTGAAATATGGCTTCGAAAAGTTTGGTTCCAGCTTCCATTAGTCTTGATCTTCTTGAAGATCATTCTTTTTTAGTTTTTCACTACAACTTGTAAGCATCTAAGGCGCATAGAGCATTGAACATTAGCGTGGGACTTTGTTTTTTGCTGTACTGTACGCGTTATCACCTTCTGGTTTGTTACTTAGAGAGCACTACAAAAACTCGGTAGATGTAGCCTTAAAGTACATTCTCAGCTCGTGAAACCACTGGCACTTAAATTGGTTTATGGTAGGAAGTTCGCTTCAAGTTTTTCGCAGCTGATTAAAGCTTTCGGAATGAGAGGTGCTCTTCATTACATATCTCTGCAGAACTGTGTTTTGCATGCTGCATTATCAAGTAGAACCATGGGACGTCAATTAAGGCAGCAACCCGAGCCCTGATAACAAGGGTTGTCGGTGCCGTGTGTCGTGGAGCATCGAGCTGTTCAGGTTTTGTTTCGAGGGTCGAGACGTGCTGCAAAACTTGCGAAGATGAGCTACCGTGATAAACGCCATTAAAATTTTGCATGGCTTTGTGCAGTATTGCAAAAAAATTGCAACTATCTGCGACTTGAATGTCTCAGAAAACACGACTGCCCAGATTTCACCTCTGGAAATCACCCCATCAAGTCCTGGAGGTCCATCCAATTAAACAATCTAAGAGAAATTTCCTTATCCACCATACTGGGCGACCTCGCTAGGAAGATGCTAAGTCGCATAAACCCTTTAGATTTGTTCATTTTTGAGCTTTATTTGCCACAAATTACAGCGGCCGGCACAAGAGGCAGTGTGGATTGCCCTCCGCATGCACAGATTGGCCAGCTCGGCCTCCACAACCCCGTGACCTTTCAATTCGATGCAACTCGGAGAAACATTTCCAGTTCAGTGCGCTGCGGCGGGCGCTGGACATGCGCTGTGCGGTATGAGTCCGTCGTAGCCGCCCGGTGCTGCCATGTTCACTGCAGTTCTGGGCGACACCACCCAGGGCTGCCATGTCCACTGCAGTTCTGGGCGACACCACCCAGTGCTGCCATGTCCACTGCAGTTCTGGGCAAAGAGTGCTACAACCTTCCCAGTCTCAGGAGAAGTGCTCAGGGCAGGACGCTGTATCCGATGGCGCGGGGCCTCCGAAGGCGCGAAAGTTTTCTCTACCGTTCGGCCTTGCAGTCCAGTTCCGTTACGGTTTCCGTGCCAGGAGTGCGAGACGTTTCGGGGGTACGACAAGTTTACCTTTTGATCACGAACAACTAACCTGTTTCTTGCACCCTTGCAAAGTAATAAATAAATGTACTTCCTTGATCCTTAAGACGGTTAACCTATAGTTGGGTGCGAAAACATGGCCAATCCTACTTAAAAGTGCAAAGGTCAAAAATGTCGGGAAGCATCCCCTCAGGATTGTCCTTCGGCGGATTGATTATAGGAACTTAACAGCCTCCGGGGAATAAATAGGATTTCCTAGTTATATTCTTACGATTTTAAGTGCGTGAAGAATTTACTGTGTTAACTGAAACTGGGTTTCATTATTAATATCACATAATACCTCGGATAAACTTTATGGTTAGACCCGCAATATTATCTATACTATGTAATAATACAGGTTCACATGTTGGTGTGTTTTCTTACATGTCACCATTTATTTATGCGCTGAAGGAATTAGATAGGAAAGAATTCCTGGGTCCAGATTCTCGGGTCCGTGTTCCCTATCAGCGAAACTGTGTCGAAGAAGCCAGTCAGTATCAGTGATACAGAAAATTGCGTTATTCCGCAAGAGATTTACATCCAATTTTGACGGCATGTGCACGCTAGCAATAGTGATAGTACTAATGTTGGCGAGCCCTGGCCTAGAGCGCGTTACATGTAGCGTCCTCTCTAGGGCTTATTGCTCTCGCAACTGCCGCATGACACCACGGAGCGCCACCCGGGGTCTGCACCCTGTCCGCCGCGCCAGTTGCTGTGGGGCGCATTGGGTACCGAGTCTCTCTTCTGGAATCCTCCTCTCTTTTCTGTCCTGTTTCGGCACTCCTCATTGATTATGTGTCTTGAATTTTATTCGTCTCTCTCTGGAATCACATGTTGCCATCATCACATATTGCCGTCATCACATGTTGCCATCATCACATATTGCCATCATCACATATTACCATCATCACATGTTGCCATCATCACATATTGCCATCATCACATATTGCCATCATCACATATTACCATCATCACATATTGTCATCATCACATGTTGTCATCATCACATGTTGCCATCATCACATGTTGCCATCATCACATGTTG
>VOMN01112630.1:0-10817 GCA_014899125.1 Orchestia grillus | reverse complement strand
GCCGAGCAGGGACGTGGCATAGACGAGCGATGCGGATGGCCGCAGACGTATAGAGGCCGATAATTTCGGCCCAAAAATGGACACTTCTTCGGTGATTCACCAATGATTCGCCGACGATACGTTCCTAAGTTAGTGCTTGATCGTCCTTAATTAACAGGCGATACGTCGTTGATTTTTAATAGGGCACCGAAAGCTTGGACTAATTTTGGAAAAAATTATCTGGCTTAAGTCCTACCCCTAAACGAAAATAAAAACTTCAAGATGCCCACTATTCTCCTTGTAATCACCTGGACGTCTAATATTTTCCGAAATTAATACGTATGTGTACTTAGCTACTAAGTAAGGACCTTAAGTACTTTTTTTCCTGTCACGTCGTAAAGAAAATCAAGCTATACAGAGTGGCTTAGAAAAATGTACACACTGTTTTGAATATTTATTACTTTTCCGTTAACGTAAGTGCAAAAATCTTATTGGTATCAGTTTATCCGGAATCAAATTTATTATTCAGTTCAGTCGTGAAACATTATTTCGATTCAACTTTTAGTTGTAGCACAGTATGCACTACTGTAAAACCAACCAACTTGATCCTTGCGCGTTGAAACAGAAATATTCCTTCTACAATAAAAAAAGTTCAAACCTATTTGTAAATATAGCCTGAAAAGTGAAAATAAACATTCATAGTTAGAAATTAATAACTAAAACAAATAACAAAACAACAAACACTTTATATTTGCATCATCGTCTACTTATTAAAAATGTCCACGATATTTTCTAAGCAATGTTGACATCTTACCTTAGATACCTTGGAAATGTTTGAGCCTTCACGCCCGGGCCACACAGGGGTGCCGCCGCTTTTTTCTCCTTTTCTTCATTACTCTTCTAATAAGTTTAGGATTTTCCTTAAGCGCAATAACGGGATGAGTAATTCTGTTTCTCGTATCTTCCAAGTTTCTTGAAGGTGTGGCGAATACCAAGTTTTCATATAGCCCCCAAAAAAGAAGTCGCATAGTGTGAGATCGGGAGAGCGCGGAGGCCATTTGATTGTGTGACCAATTGAAATCACCTGTACCTGAAACATTTCCCGTAAAAAATCTTGAACAATAATTCTTCTATGGCACGGACCACCATCTTAAATCCACCAGAAACGATGAAACCTGTTCCCGCAGGCATCTCTTAATTAGTTGTGGGACGATTACCTCAGCAAGGAGATCCAAGTAGTTTTCCTCAGTAGTGTTACCTTCGAAGAAAATTAGTCCAGTAATATAACCTCTTCCAGTAAGCCCAATCCACAATGACATATCGTTTCTTTGTGAGGACAGTAATTCATAGCTCTTCCAACGATTCTCTGGAATGTTGACCTAGATAGGTTTTGTTCCATCGCATCGGGTTGGAAGGGACGGGGTTTCTTCAATTTTTTGTCGGCCCATTTGAATATTTTCTTCAGTTCGTGCAGTTATTGTCTAGCAGAATTTTCCTTATTCTTGTTCAAAATAGTACCATGCGCTTGCCACTTGTCAAGATTCCTTTTAACCGTCAACCTGGTCACAGTATGTCCATCAAAGGTAAGTTGAAACCTTCTTACAACTAGCGATATATTTTTTGATTCGACGAATGTTTCCACAACGAAGGATCGTTGTTCTCTCGTTAGCTGCAAGGCCAAAACCTTAGAGTTTATTTGATTCGCTTTTTAAGTGAAAAATATTTAAGAGATGAAAGAATTATTCGTATTAAAGAACTGCTCGGTCGCAGTTATGACACGCTCTAAAAAAAATTATAATTAGAAAGTCTTAGAAGATTTTTGTTCTTAAGTAAACGAAAGAGTACTAATTATTCAAAACAGTGTATACAATTTTTGGGCCACTTTTTATAGCAATGGACATTCCTTGTGTATAGAAAATGATAAAGTGTAGCAAATGAAGGAAGATTTCTTGAATAGTAATATTCCTCCACTGCATTATGCTACGAACAAACTCCTGTAATAGAGATGAAATTAGTAACTTGTGTCAGAGAGCTTCTTCAGTAGTGAAGAAGTCTAGCGTTAGCGTCAAATTTGGCTGAACTCAAGACAGAGAATGTGTGTCTGGTTTCAGCGTCTTTACTTCGGGACTCATTTCAGCTGTCAGAAAGGCACATAAGTCGCATAATATTAATAACTTCATGCTATTAAGCAACGAACGTACATTAGTTGCATAATATTAAATGATATCTTGACATTAAGCAACAATGTTGGGCAAAAAACTCTCATATCTTGATTATGGTGTGAAGAAGTTACAGGCAGTTCAATGTTGCACGCGGAAGCTCTTCTGCTAATGAATCCTTAAATTAAATTTTCGAGTTCGTAAAATGAGCAAGTTCTAATAAATGAGCTCCAGCTTAAACCTCAAATAATGCGGCAAAATTCTTTTCAACTTATACCAAACGTCATTGTTGATAAATCTAAACAAAATATATTCTCCCAACTTTGTGGTAGCAGCTCATAACTAAGTTTATATTTTACAACGAATTTTTCAAAAGACTGAGAGCTGTAAACGTGTCCCAGTCATTCGAATATAGAATTCATCGCTTGTATAAAATTTTAGGATGCGCCTCCTTCGCGAGTTGCAACTGTGCACTACATTTTCAGGAATTCCTACATCGTATCAAACGCGTGTTGCATTTGGATAGAATATTACATTTTTGGTGAACGAAATACGTTCACTCTGAAATGGATTACATATTGATAAACTTTTGTTTAATTTTTCTGCTTTAGAAGCATCAGTCGAGCAGCTGGGGTGCTGCAGCAGTCATGTATACAATGTGCTATTCTTGTCCGCGACGCTGAGGCGTACAACTGTTCAGAGCAGCGCTGCAGCAGGAGGCGTGCAACTGTTCAGAGCAGCGCTGCAGCAGGAGGCGTACAACTGTTCAGAGCAGCACTTCAGCAGGAGGCGTACTACTGTTCAGAACAGTGCTGCAGCAGGAGGCGTACTACTGTTGAGAGCAGTGCTGCAGCAGGAGGCGTACAACTGTTCAGAGCAGCACTTCAGTAGGAGACGTACTACTGTTCAGAACAGTGCTGCAGCAGGAGGCGTACTACTGTTCAGAGCAGCGCTGCAGCAGGAGGCGTACAACTGTTCAGAGCAGGGCTGCAGCAGGAGGTGCAGCTTGTAACGTCTGACGCCAGACCCATCGGCCCCCTGCAGTTCGATCTCTTTGCTCAAGTGTGAAAAGGAAAAAGCCTTGAATTTACTCATCCTTCGCTCAATGATCATGGTAGCTTGGCACCGCTTCAGATACTCGTTTAGCTTTTTTTAATGTAGCAGCTAGATTCCTAAGTTTATTCTATGATCGTATTTTAGGAATTGTGTATTGAACTGTTTCTGCATTAAATTTGTGTTTTTCTTTTTAGAATTTTTTCTACTGAAGATGAGTGATGTCTACGCTCGAAAGCTCTGGATTTTATTAAAATTTTATGGAAACAAGGTGTTTCTCATGGCCTTTTTAATGACTTTCATTATAATGTTACGTATTCAATTCCCTGTAAAATAATTGCGCGAAACGTTTCGCTTGCAATCGCAGTGTACATATACCAGAAGGCCCAGACTGGCTCTGATTCGGCAAATAGCGAGACAAAGTTTATAACGCATCGAAATTTGATACTTCGGATCTTCATTACCGCCGAGTGTGATGAGTGAGTTCCTCCTAAATTTCTTTTCTGCATTGTTTTTTACCGTCATGTTGTGTGCAGAGGTGGGGCAGACGACATTGTTCCACCCATTCCTTTTTTACGAGTTCCTCTAGCTCCTCAGACCTCCCTACATATCCTCGCATGCGCGGACATATCGAGAGCAAACTTCCCGCACAAATGCCCATGCAGTGGAGCAGATGAAGCTCTGTTGCATGGAAGTATATGCACGTTCGAAGTCGGGCTTGAATAAGAAGATCATCTAGTTTATAGATTTAGGATTTATTTACTACTGTAGCTTTCAAGGAGCAATAGCCGTAAGTGTTACGAGCATGCATGTTGCCGAAGCAGCTACTGTTATACGTTCAGTGCTGAACACTGACCCCGAACTGTTTTCAGCCTCTGCAGTTGTAGCTGTCGTTTTAATTTCCGCATGTGCGATGCTATGTTTACTGGAGTTGTCGGGGCAGTCGCTGCTTTAGTGCTTATAACTTTTCATGGTTCAGGTGCCACCGGTGTAGCATCTACTGAGGAGTTACAATTTCTACTCGAGTTTTTGAAGTTTACGCAACTAAGCCGACGATGTTCATGAGATAGAGTAGAACCCGTCCTAAAAGCTACAAATTGGATATCGCTTGTGAAACTTCAAACTTCAATTAAGAGACTTGGTTATTTTTTGCACATACGCACATAATCAGAAACGAATTTAATCTAATTGTTTTACAAACATATTGAGTTTTAAAATAAAAATGATCACATCGTCCTCTCCTTCTCATCAACCATTCTAAAAACGAGGCCCTTGTAGCTCGCCAGCAGTGCGGTAATTGAAGAGATAATTAGAAGGTGCCCGAGCAGCTGCTGCTACACGCCTAATTATGATCGATACGTTGTCCGATGGCTTACAAATTAGATTATATCTGCAGGGTCGGTCGCAGTGCCGAGAGCAATGCTGGCTGGCCTCGCTTTCGGCCCATGGGAGTCGACCAAGCCGTGCTTGACGATCGCTGGGGCAAAGGCTCGCTTATATCTCAGACACGGACTGCTAATCTTAGTTTAAATAATAATCTGTAATTTTAGCTCTCCAAGCGCAGATACCGCCGCCAGATGGCTATTTATTGACGGAGCCGCCAAGTCAAACAAATGTAGGTCGTGGCGAGTGCCATATTTCGAGCTGGGGCAATGATCATAACAAGGCCCTCATCAGAGCTGAGTACCTGACATTCGAATAACTAATTAGACTGGAGTAGAACAGGCTGTGCAGGTTAGCCTCAGGTAACATCAGTTTAGAATGAAATGCACGAGCAGAAGCGGGTTTAATTCGTGGTCGTATAGAAAATTTGTCTAATTTACCAGCCGTAGAGAGATACAGAGAAAAGTTCGCTTAATCATCTTCCTGTTCGCCTTCTCATAATACAGAATATGTAAAGAACAATCACAATTAATAATACCACAAACTGACGCGTTACCTTTCTGATCAGTCAAAGCAAATCTATGGTGTAGAATTAAACTCAGCTTTTCACTGGACGCTCTGGTATGCCACATAACCCATGGGAAAACCTCTGCGATGCCAGGTGTGCACAGCCCAGCTTCAAGACCTTGCTGTGCGGGTGCGTAGGGTCCTAGGAAATGAAAGCGTCTTCTTGCATTGTGTACCCAGTAACTGAAAACTATCTGCCAGTGTCGCATGTACAGTGTACGAAGTAATTGATAACTAGCGTAATGACACGTGAACAAATTTAAGTTCGTAGTTATTTAAGGTTTAAAATATTGGAGTTTCTATACGCTCTCGACGAATTTTTCTAACACAAAATAAAACCCTGCCTCTCACACCCCCAATAAATGAGGTATTCATGGGCAAAGAATGAGCGGTGTATGTATGTAACAGAATGAATATACGCCGTATATATGTAACAGAGTAAATGTATCTTGTATATATGTACCAGAGTAAATGTACGTTGTATGAATGTAACAGAGTATATGCAAATAAAAATTTTCTTTCAGGCAAGCTGCTCGACGTGCATGTGGCCCTTACAAGATCATGAGAAACACTAGCTTCCAAAAACCTTTATTCGAGCATCATATCCTCTTCCATTATGCAAAATAGTTGTGAATTCCAGCTACTACTCGGTCTGTCTTTTGTTAGATTGGATACAACTGAAGAAATCTGTATGCAATCGTAATAAAGCCGCCGTGTTTCTTCTCTGTCATGCACTGAAGTACCATGGGAGCACACTAGATTTCTATATATCTGATACACGTAGATACCGTTTGGTATCCATGCAAAGCAGATTGCACCAAATGAAAATATTTCACGTTTTGTCTATGTGATGGAGAACAATATTAACTTGAATTAATTATGAAGCAAAACTTAAGAAATAGAAATAATTCAGTATTCTCACTGGTAGCACAGTTACCAAACAGTTATAAAGTGAGCTTCATTTCGTAGCTCGGAGCGAATGGAAAACCAATGAGATTTAAAATTATATCGTCTCTCACCCCTGCACAACGCAATTTATTGTCATGTTTGTCAGCTTGGGTGCACTGGTATTGACTGAAAATTTCTCATAGCACCACACTGACGCATGACACAAGCCATGTTGCGCCGTGCATTATGCAGTCAACTGAGTGACTTTTAAGCAAGAATTCAGTTTTGCAATGCCCAGTTTACGTACCGTACATCTACGTACAAGCAACATTATGAAAAGCAATAAAAATTTGTGCTATTCAAGCCGCTGAGATCAAAAGTTGACACACGAAACAGATGATCTTGCCTTTTAACATTGATTGCTAACATTGGCAAAAAAACCTGAAGCAAAAAATTGCTTAGAGTTGATCACAATGCATAAATTTAAATTAGACACTGTTTAATTATTTCTGACTTACAATCGTAAGAGAAATATTAGCGGGGACTGAAGCCCCGGGTCACAGGAGGTGCAAAGCAGAGATTCACGAATAAAAAGATTGTGACCGAGGCCGGCCACAACTACAGTCCAGACTCAACAGCCGAGCTTGTAAGGCTGTCTGTTTCCTCGGTGCAAATCACCATCTCAGCTTCCGTTACAGAGAATATTTTCCCCAAATAGTTTCATATACATCATCAAAATTGGGATCGAGATTTATTTTCTCAACATGCAACGAAATGCCTGTGCTATCAAATGAAAATCGTTTCACACACATAACCGTAAAATCTCAACTTTTTTCATGGTTTTTACTAATTTTAAAATACTGCTTTTGGAGCTCTGCTATGAATTTCAAAACACAGTACAGGTGACTGACGTAGAAAAAACACATATACGTGCTAATCATGCATACTGCATAGGAACAGTGTACTGCTGACTGCAGGGGTAAGCACACCTGCTGGTCTAGCTGTGCAGCTCGTGTGCGAGATGTACTCGTACTTCCGAACACGCTGCGGTCGAACTGCGGCCTTATTTCCCGCGGCAGCGACTTCCATTTCCTAAATTGAGCCAAAATTCCGCGTGCAGGAAATCATCTCCAGTTTGGCAGTCGGAGCTGTCTCTGCCCCAACAGGCCCTCATCCCTGAGGACAACTAATATTCGAGTTCGCTTTGAGCCTCCGGTTGAACTCGCTGAGAGAGTTGCATTTATGAAGCAATGTATTGTTCAAATGAAAGTAATGTTTAGCCCCAAAGCATCAGAATATTTATCCACTTTATTTCCCAAAACAAAAAAATGAACATTTCGAAAATAAAAAAAAACACAACAGTAAAACTAATTTGGGCAAATTGTACTACATGAAGGCTTGTAGTAAATACTACTGTATTAAATCATCTATAGCACATTGTTTCGAAAGTGGTAGATATGAAGTACTTGTACGTTAATTATTTTACCACTCGTCGAGCTATTTAATCTTACTGTGCTGATCCAGTAACAGTTTAAGCATGAATTATAAATATCCTTACATCCCTCACCACGCCAGTAGTTGGAAGGCATTGAAAANTAAAGGTTCTTTTCATGCTAGTAAACAGTTTCATTATACGAAAACACAGAAAAATTCTCCCGTAGGATAAAAAATTCCATTTCACTAATATCATGCCCCCTCATCGAGGATATTGCCTGTTTCCCTCCGACTATGTCAAAAGTAGAGCACAGGAAGAACGAAATATTGTTTTCTCTACCCTGAGTGCTCGTGGAAATTGAGTCTGAGAAGCAGTGAGCTACGTGAGAGCACAAACATGTGTGGTGAAATCAAAAATCATAGATTTTCAGCAATGAAGTTTGGCTTGAAGATTTAGAAACGGTTGAAACCATTTCGAAACAACTCAAAAACTTTACGAGCAGCTTTCAGCGAACTTTAGCCAGGCAGAAAAGTTTCGCTCAAACAAAACACAAATCGTCCGTCACCAAAACACTGTCAAGCTTAATCAACATGTCGAAAGATAAATAGATTCGCGGAACTGCATCGTTCACAGTATGTTGTTTACGAGAGGTTTTCGAGGGAAGCCATGACCAGCAAAAGGAAAAGGAGTATTCGAGAAAGACTGACAAGATATTCTTCAAGTGTTGGGGATGGCCTCACATGTTAAGGGACCACTATTCGTTTAGAAGGTAAGCTGAGGCGTTACTTAGAGTAGAACTTAGAACAAAGTATACTTCAATTCACGAACAAGAGTAGAGTACCACTAGGAGGCGGGGCAATTTCCAAAGTCAGATGTGTTTGAGATAGGACAGGGAGTTCGATTTTGGTCGCTGCACTGAAAGGGCCTCGAGGCACCGGGGCACTCTGCAGTGGGCATTTGGCAAAGTGAGGGACAGCTGGCCTGCACTTCGAGCAAAATTTGGAACTTGTTCTTGGGAGACGATTGTGACACCTTTGGAACTCCGCCGTTAAAAATGCCGCTCAATCTACCACTCCATCTTTCAACATTAACCATTTTGGTACCCTTTGAAGGAACGCTTGGTGCCACAGAGTTACTCCTCTGGACCATCACAGGAACTCGCGATGAGCACTAAATGCTCAAGATCTAATAAACGTTAATGTTATTGAACCATGGAGCATCGCCGAAATCACAAAGGAGTGCCTCGGGGATCCCAAGTCAAATGCATTTCCCTTTGCAAGAGGATTACAAGTACTCCCGTTGGGGTCCGAATTGCTCGCCGTATTCGTCATCAGACTGAAGTCATACAACAACGCAGCAGCCACGCTAGATTGCGGTAAGTGCACCACCATCGTATATCAATACGAGCACCAACGGTCACCACCCTGACTTGGAAGATATAAAGCTCCAGAAACATCATCAAAGTTGCCAAACTTGCCATTCAGAAAGATAGCCGTGCTTGCATCGAGCCGGTTAGAAAATAAGGCTGTTTTCAGTGCAACGAGTGCACTACGAACAGTGATTGAAAGAAACCACAGCGTTCAGTCCAAAAATAATTCCCTGAAATGTTGCAAATGCCGAAGTTTAGGTTGGAAAATTAGGTTCTGAATATATTCGCACCCCCTCAGCTTTTGAGGCAAGGTTGTGTAATTATAAATTTTAAATTAGTCTAATAATAGGTTGACAGGTGGGGTAAGCATTAGTCGAAAATTGGGTGTCAACAAAGAGCCGTAAATTGACTCATTCAGTGAATGTGGTGTCTTGTGGGCTTCGGAAAACCTTAATTGCTTTTACCGAATGTCACGGTAATTATTGTCATGTTTGGTATCCCTTCCATATTAAACCCATTTTAAAAAGGAAATTCTCATCGGATTCGAATGTTGGCGAAATGTTCGATGTTTCCCGTTTATTTTACTGGTTGATCAGTACGTTTTCGCCCTAATTTGGGAATCACCAGTTTAAATAAAAGGAACATTGGAATAAAGACGCACTGAGTAGCGTTCCAACGGAGAATTTAGATTTTTGTCTGTGTTCCTTGTATTTGTAATTTATTTCCCGAGACGTTATAACAATTGTGAACGTGCTTAATTTTAGTTTAGTCCTTCATTCTCCTCTTTTGTTGCTCAATGGGTGTACTCATACATATATTTGTGGAGAGGTATGAAGTGACCTCTCAAACCTTGACGACTTGGTTTGTTTGATGTAGTGCAATTTGACATGATTCCTCGAATAATTTCAGCTTCCTAATTCAATATCATTGCCATTCACGAATCGTATCAGGGCGATTATTATTTGTCCCTGTTCATAAGTATTGTAAACTATTTCATGATTTATCAATTTTTAAATTAAATTTTAACCTTATTTTTGGACTTCGAACCAGATTTTGCCACACCGACCCAAAATTTGACGTAGATTTTGTAGCGTATTAATACTACAACAATGGAGAGAGAAACACAAGTCTGTGCACGAAAAGTTTTGCTTTCATGTTCGATGAAGTGTGTTGATTGAATTCTAGACAGAGAATAGGCATCAGGATGCGAGTGTCACAAACGAAGTGCTTTTCTCAAAAACGGATTACGAACATATTCAATCACAGTTGTTTGCCAAACTACTGCACCACAGCAAGCACTGAAAGGACTTGTAGGCTGTAGGTCTTGAGGAGGTTGACTAGTCCTTCGACGAAACGTCGACCGAAATCAAATCAGGAAGGTCATTTGAACAGAGCCTGCAATACAACAGCCCTCTCGTCTCTGCGCCCCTCCTGACTTGTGCAGCACACAGTCGGAGCCAGCAGCCACTGGGACTGGCGTCTATCGGCGGCTATTTTTCTTGAATAAAATGAGTTTAACCCAGTTAGTACCACGAATAAAATGCACCTGAGTTAGTGAAGAGGCCTTCCTCTTTTAAAGGTAAAAGATAACATGAATAACAGTACACTTATAAACACGGAGTCTAACTGGTGTTCACTCAAAATTAACGAATGTATTGTACGCTCAAACGAAGAAACAAACTTGTGGAAATTACTGTGAAAACAGAATGAATATTGAATTTCTATTGGTTCATTTATAACATGAATATGAAGCCACAATTATTCATACAAAACACATCAATGCTTCAGTCGATTTCTAGTCGTGGTATGCCACTGCCTCATTACTCTCTCCGATATCTGCGACGGGGCCCGAAGGGATCCCGGCCATCCTGTTGAGAAACTGCGAAGAGTAGCTTAAGACACCTCAGGGCATATTATGAAGACGTTCAACGGAGAATGGAACTTCCCCAGACCTGCTCAAACTCGGTGTAGTTACACCAATACA
>VOMN01112628.1:0-10262 GCA_014899125.1 Orchestia grillus | reverse complement strand
TTTGATGCACACAACAATATATATATATATATATATATACTTTAATTACCTATCGTTAAATTATTGTTTCATATGCTATACACGCAGCTGTTGTGTGCATCAAATTATTCTGCATGCCTGCTCTGTGGCTCAAGCATATAATATAAATCATTCATTCACTGCATTGTTTTGACTGATTATTGCTATTGTTTTTTTGCTAATTTCTCTTTTGAATATCTTGCACAACTCCCACTTCAGATCGGTATGAAATATCTATTCGTATTAACCCTGTTTTAAATCATTTGAATTAACTCTACCCTGATTGATATGTCACAATGGCTGCTGTCAGTAATTTAACTCTGCACTACTGCAGCTCATTTCGTCCAGCTTAAGGACGAGCGACTTACACTTTCAACAAAGAATGGACAAGTCATTACTACAGTTGGTTGTGAAGTTGTTGAATTCGTCAAAACCCTTTGAGAGCAATTCACGTACGACCTGTTCCACAGTCACCTGTTAGTTTCATAGAGCGCAAATGTTCGGGCTTTGACGTCCCGCTCCCAGATTGGGATCAGGAACGCGGAGAGCCGAACCTAGCAGAGGAGTCAGGTGGTGGGTTAAAGGCTGGTTGCCGTGCGCCCAGCCTCCAATGGTCTGTCCACCTGCCACGACGAGAACACCTGAGAAAACGCTCATATTCAATAGCAACAGCTGCGTTCCATTGCTTTGAAAACTTGAAATTCCGAGTTTACATTTCACTTTCGAAACTTTAGATACGCTTCTCTATTGAGTCCTGTTTCTCTAACGGCTGTACGGTAGAAGAAATGACCAATCACGTTTTAATTGAAGTGAAGTTTAAATTTAAAAATTATACTCAAATTCTCCCTCCATCAACAATGCATTTTTTCTTATTTCGGTTGAACAGAAAAGAAATAGATCACTTCTGTTCTTCGCTATGCACGCTTCTTCGACTGCGCCATGAACCAAAATATCTTTCGAAATATGTTACAAAAAAGAGTACGTGTATCCTTACCAAAATACTTCACAGGGATAAGATGACTGACCTTTCTCGAAAAGCATTTCAATAAAAATTAATTTTCTGATTCAGACAGTAATATGTATAAATTTTCCCTCGTACTCAACATAAATTCAGTGTTTCCTTGAGTGCACGAGTACGTTTCTTGCATTTGTGGAATTTTTTGCATTAATTCTGCTGTACTTGTTCGCCGAAAAGATATTTTGTAATACATTATTCATTCGGCACTCGCTCCAACAAACAAAACAGAAGTCTTATGCACACGCACCATTCTCGACACAACATTGTACAATCTAAAAAAATTGCGACGGTTGATCACCAGGTGATTTTGAGTTCTAGCATCAGCTGGTAATGCATTCAGCTTCATTCATGAGAGCTCGATTTCTTAGGATAATAATTTAGATTTTAAGCAGTGATAGCTGGAGAAAGAGCAATTCTGTGTGAACCAGTTATTTACTGTTTATCATTAACATTTTATAAATGATGTACGAAAATATTCCTAGAATTTATTTGCATTCCCTACACAAGGTTTCATTTCCATCCTCACTTAAGAGCGATTTCTTTTCCCCCTCAATGTTGAGGTACGACTCATCTTGATTTTTATTTCCTTTCACTCTCGAATAGGGCAGACTATACAGTGAAACTACCGATTTGTGTAGAGCTGTGAGGTATGATATTAATGTCTATTACGGGTAGAAAATGGGTGAAAATTCTTTGTTTTGGAGTTGAATATCTAGCGTATATGTTATAAATTTTTATGAAGACTTTAAGGACTAGGAATTTCTGCGTCTATAAAATAATTCGGGTTAGGTTTGAATTGTTCAGCTCTTCGCATCTAGTCAACGGACAAGTCACGTAGCATTTCGGACATTATTTCATTAACGATTAATTTTATTTTTCCATTTTCACTCAATCAAAAATGCTGGAACGATACCAACCCCTCTTCTGTTGAAGCACAATCGTTACCTTCATTTTCATAAAAAAAGGCAAAAAAGGTATGAAGAAATTCAGCACGTTGTTCCAAGCAATAGAACATAAGCATTAGAACATAACTGTAACACTAACATTACGAATGTCCGCCTAGTTGAAATCTCGAAAATGAGGCTAGTTACGAAATTTCGGGCTGCTTTTAATTTCAAAACTCACTTACATGAAGTCGTCTCAGCAGCGCAAGACTTGTTAACAGTGTGTTCGTAAGAGCAGCCGTTGGTCTCTTCGACGACCAAAAACGGAGAAAAATATTCAAGCTTCGTTCGCCCATTCATGAAGTAGAGAAATTGACACAAAGACTTTCATTTTACACTGAATGACACAATCAAGGGCAATAAAAATTGAGAACTTCTAAAATTTCCAACCTAACATTTATGAGTAGTGAATCGCTTATTGATAGTACCGTTCGCCATTTCAGATAAATTGACATGTAATAAAAAAAATAGCAGAACCAGAAGTGTATCTCCCGCACTTTTCATCAAACTCCGTTGCTGGAACTTAGCGGTTGTCTATCATGCTCACCTTGTGAGTGCGCTCTAGCCTGAAATGGAGTAAGGAGATATTACTTTTTCAAAGAAAAATTGTTGTAAAAACATTCTCTGAGTCATAGATGACAATTAATTTCGAAAAACCGTTATTGTTTCCTAAAATTTTGTGCAGGATATCCTTTTAAAGATGATTTCAAAGATGAATACGGATGATCTAAACTCACAACAATCTTCTCACACCAGGAATTCAGTAACTCCCCCTAGGATAATTCATTTTTCCATGTTATCTGATATATAATTAATTTTTCCTGGCCTCAAGGACACAATTTTATTAATGTTCTTGTTTTAAGGAACATAAGTTTTTAAATGGCTTGCTAAGTTGTAATTGAAGACTATGAAATTTTCCCAATGAATGCTGATTAAGACTAAGGAAGAAAGCGCTACTTTGAATTCCAAAAGACCCTGTCACCGACATCACGGTCAGACAGCCTAGCGCCAGCAGCTGCATCTGAAAGTGAGAAGAAAATGTCCATTTCGGGAGATTTGGCGCTCTAATTAGACTGCCTTGAATGGCGTGAACTGTTGGGAAAGCTGTTCATTGAGTGAATGTATTCATTGAGTCATTCCTTACTGGGATGCATTGGGAATTTTGTCTACCTCGAGGAACTAAAGTGAAAAATCAAAATATCCCAAGTAAGTCTGATTACTTTTTTATAAACCTGATTGGCTTTTATTTCGCCTGATTCATAATTTCATAATATATAGGTCGCGGATTTCACTGCAATTGAAGTTTTGAACCTATTTACAATTCATGTCCATGTGTCAAAGAGCAAAGAATTTAAAGGCTTCACACATTCAAGAAAAGAATTTATTTCAAATTTTCCTCTTCCTCGGAAGTTCAAAGATTCATTTACTGCACATGTTCTCTTCGTAAATCTTCCTTAAAGCTTAGATAACAAAATGAAATCTAAGAGTGAGTTCAGGTTCTCTAACGCCTGAAATTTTGTGGCTAATTAGAGGTTAACCTCCACACAATTAGTAAGGAACTTATTTCTACTACGCTTCATTTTTAATTATAGGTGCAATTTTCCTTGTCATTGAAGAATGACCGAGTAGCGTTCGCCCATAAAATGTTACGTCAGTGCAGGCTGACCTGTGCCGGGTTTCGTGCAAGCAGACGCCCACGAACTTTTACAATGGCAGTGGCTTGCGTAGGTATTGCATCTGCCGACGAAAAATGGAGCTTTTAAATTTATGTTAGCACAGCAAATCCAATTGTAGTGGTCCAATATTTCACCGTTATTTTTAATCGTGAAAAAAGAACATATAATTATGTGTTGGTGAATCATAAATTGTATGCTGCGTTAAGAATACGTCCGCAGTGCCATAGTAAATCAAGACTAGACTTTCCTCGTGACAGAAGTTCTACTGCGACGACCAGCGTGGGCTGAAAAGAACACCGTTCAACAAAGTTTCATTTTTCATCGATACAGCGCAATGTGAAATCGAAAGAGATAATTTTTTGAAACTGTAACCAATCATTCCGACCAAACATATTGCCTGAACTGTATTGAATCAATCATATTAATTTAGTCTTCATTCAGAATTCAAATATTTAAGCGAACTTCTTAAAACTTTGATAGAAATTTCACTGTTTCCTTTTATGCAAAATTACCTTTGTGAATTATGAAATTATTCAATATTACTTTCCACAGTCATTGCTGAAGGCTAACTATTTGAATCTATTCATCATAGCACATTTCACGAGTATTTTCTGTTTAGTTACATATATAGCGAAAGTATTGCATCGTTGAGCTAATTTAAGTAACATCCAGTCAATTTACTTGCTCTTCGCAATTGTATTAGTATACTTGTTCTCAACTCGTGAGTTGAGTAACGAAATCACTGATGTTATTAGCACACTTGTTCGTAACTGGTCAGTTAAGTATGAAAATTAGTAACATTTTTTGTACACTCATTAGCAACAGGTCAGTTAGGTATAAAAACCGCTTACTGAATTCAAGGATACTATCACGCTATTTCCTTTAATGGCAACTGAATCAAGAAAATGTTAAGAATTGATAAATTAGAGAGCGCGTCAAACGAGTCGCGTACATAAAACTGACAATGCGAGTAATTCTCATTGTCCGAAGTTAGGAAAGGAGTATTCTTATCATTTTTTTGAAAATTTATTTTGTGCACAAGAAGTTGACTCAGACAGTAAGCATGAATTTTAGCTGAAGATTCATAGTAAATATTGGAACTCAGAAGCGGAACTAAAAATATTCCGTCACAACGTTCAACTCTCGAGAAAATTTTTCCCAGCTGTTTGAAGATAGAATTCATGCGAAATCGTTTGCGTGAGTCTTGGTATACCTTCATTAAAATGTACTTGAAAGAAAACTTCACTCTATTTTTACGAATGTGCTTTTTTCTGGTTATAAGCTGAGAGAATCCGCTATTAATATCTGGAAAGAAATGGTATCAATTACGGCAGTAAATTGATCAGTTCACTTTCTCAATCAGCGATAGTCATCGAACGCGATGACGACCAACCGCGTGTGCACTGTGGTATGTGTCGGATATAGCGAAATTCAAGTTCTAGTAAATATTTCTTTCATAAAAACTCATCCTCATGCCTGTCTCCATCTAACAACTTTGAGTCCAATAAATAACAGGCAAATTGCACAGTGCTTCACCAACGAATGATTAATGACAAATTAATGACGCAGTCCAACAAGGTGCTCATTGTTGATATAATTAGCCAATTTAATTGTGACAATATGAATAACGATTGGCATCTTTTTGGAAAACTGGCCGTTTTAGAATAAAGAGTCTGACAGTTTAGAGGTGTGTCCTCTTGTGGGATAAACATCGTTGGGTGGCAAGACTAGGCTAACGCGAGATAACAACTTCTACCTCCATGTTTAGAAGCGTGACAATTTTTTCAGCGCTCAGCATTAAATATTAGACACAAAGATGTGTTTCAACGACTTAGAGTTTCATTTTTTATTTTTCTTTGTATTTTTTATTTATTAAATTCATTTTATTTTATAAAATGTGATAATGTTTATTACTGCCTAATGTTGAATTAAATAATACATTTACATAAAAACATAATATATATTATTCGGGACATCTGGTGAAAGTTTCTGCAATTTTATAATAAATGAAAGGGCAAGAAAAGTCGAATACAAACACATTCAGAATTTTTTCAGTTTTTCCTTTTAGCTGATGATGGGTACAGACCCGAGAAGTTCTGAATATAATGACTTTTTATTCGACTCTATTTCTTGCCGTTTTACTCAGTATACAATATACATTGTATATATACTCGCAGTTTATGTACAAGCTAGAAACCGAAATGCTTGGCAAAGAAATATGCCTTTTGGTTTTTGAAAAACAGCTTTTCCGAAGCAATTTTGCATCTAGTCATTCATATTTTTGAATGAAATCAAATTCGTCGCAGCAACGTGCAAAAGTCAATTTTGAATGGGTTCAGAATGAAAAACTGATTGGTTTTGAGAGAAATTCCGCTAATTTCAAAGATGACCATTTCGTGTCTAGTCTATAGACAAAATATGTAACATTTTCATACGAGACAAATTTTCAGAACTACCTATTTTTTGTATTTTTCCGATTCATTCAACCATAGACCTTGGTATGATATTTTCATCAGTACAATAAAGAGCACTTGTTCCCTTCATTATGTTGAAAAGAATACGAGATTTTTGAGGCTGTTCTAGTGTTGACTTTCAAAGGTGCAGTATTAATATTTTCTTCAATTATCATATCACATTATTCATATTTACGCTAGTAACAGTTATCGCCAATAAATGTCAAAAGTCTATTCTCGAAGTAAGCTCTCCTGAGCGTGAACGAAGAAAAATTGAATCTATAACAAATAAATCATCGTGAAAAAATATTCTGACACAAAAATACCAGTTCTAATCTTTTCAAGGGTGATAAAACATCGAACAGCTCAAACAAATTTTACTTTCGAAATCAAGACTTAAAAATTGCACCCCTATTTTTCCAGTTCAAACAAAGACTAATATTGGTATAAAAGTGCTGGTAAGTGTGAGAATTCAATACGTGCAAAAGTCTGAAGCGATACAGAGATGGAATACAGGAGTCGAAAACAATCCCTTTAATTCAGGCGGAACATTTCTAATTTTAAACTCTTCATTCTAAGGCCAACATAAAAAGTTACACAGAAAAACCTAAAACAAACTTGAAACCATTGAATCGTGTCTTAAGATGGCCTTTATTCTCTAGAGGCCTATTAGTCCTAATTCATTTTCTTGTTCGCTTGCGGTGTTAGTCAATTCGCAAGTAAATACAACGATGTTTTGAACCGGGGATGCTACAACAGAGGTTGAAGCTATGTGATCTTCGTTGACTTCTCAGCAGTCGTTAAACGACCATGCAAGGAACAAGGGTCAATTCATACCGGGTTATTACAGCTCACATTGTGGCTTAGTTTTTGCCTAACCGTTGCATCAGAGTGAAGTAAGCCGCTACTTGGCTTTCGATCGCGAACACTGGAAAATTGAAACGTAGTCTCCCTCATTAATTAGGCCTATCGTCTGTTAGAAATATGCTAGTGGCTGAGCAAATTTGTCTCGAGTATTCCACCAGCGCCTGACTCGCTTGGGAGTCATGAGTTCGAGAATATCTTTCATCTGTCATTGTCTCGAATATCAGATTTCTATGAAAATTAAAAATGAAGGCAAATACACACGCAATATTTAATTTCTGGGTCATTAATGCCAATGCTATTATCATGATTTACTTTCCTCATGGGTAACATGCCCTTCTCCAGTCGAAAAGACGAACACCATCTTCATCTTTAAAAGCAGTTACCCAACATACATATAACGTTAGCAAGCTCACTCCTACCACATGTAACCATTTTTTTATTGATTCAGCAAGCACAATACTGTATGCTTAGCCGCAGCAGCAGCAATGATGACATATACTTTGCGAAGGCAAGCTGCGAGCCATCGGTCGAACGCACTTGCACTTGCAATTCCTGGCCCAGTCTGAAGCCCAACGGAGATACTCAGAGAAGTCCACGACGTCATTTTCATTTTGGTCAGCCTCGCTCCTGAACTTCTCCAAGCAAGCAGATCTGGAAGTACACGATGTCATGAGAGACAGTTAAGACAAAAGCTTCCGTGGTATTTCTTCACAACTTCAGAATGAAATATTCGCTTGCGCAGACACTTTCCCTAAGATAAAAAAAAACATAACTAGTCCATTATTAAATATTTTAGCTAAAACGAGAGGGAGATACAGTTTTCGTATTGTTTCTGCTACATAACTCACCGAAAAAAAATAAATAATTCAGGAACATTAAAGCAACCCAAAGCGTCACTTTAAATTCTTTTTATGTTTTCGCTCTTTTAATCTACTACAGCAGTATGGACAATTTGCATACAACGAAAAAATTATCACCTTTCATTGAGGTCTTCGTCGCTGAGTTTGCGCACCGAGCTCACGAGCTGGTGCAGGCAACCGGAAAATTCAGCAGCGTTGAGGGTGCCATCGCCGTCTCCGTCGCACCTGCGCGCCCTGACACTCAGCGTCATGAGGTTCCTCCTGGCGTTCCCTGTCTCCAGATGGAGACCGCCTCTCAGCTCCTTCGCCACGTACTCGCAAGACTCTGAACAGTATATCAAAAAATTACCAGAATACTTCGTGGAAACATTGAACTGTGAGAGATTGCGGCAATAATATGTTTTTTTTTAAGATTCATATTTTCTTTCTATACTTGCTCAATGAAGTGGGATAATAACAAGTTCCCCTTCTATTGAGCAAGGTAGGAAGGAGCAAGGTAAAAGTAATAGAGAATAAGAAATATCCAAAAGGTGAAGTATATAAAAAAAGTGTTTGCATGCTTCGTGATTCAAAGCAGATGCTGTAGACATCATGCATTTCAAGAACAGATTTCAGGATTAAAAATGCTTGGACATTCTAGGATGGACAGCAGCATTTTTTTTACCTGTTCATCGCTTTAAAGGAACAACTTCAGAAGAAAATGCGGTGAAAATTGAACCAAACAAAACATAAATATAATCAAAATCTTCCAAACCCGAATGTGAAAACTTTTAATTTTATTGATGTATGATAGGAAACAAATATTAGAAAAAAGTTTGTAGCTCCCCAAGGATATCATCTTAATTGAGCACGTTTCCCCTTTTTAAATCTCTGCTATGTATTCTAAGACTACAAGTCTTCGCAATTCACCAAACGATCGCAACGCTCACATTCTCGCACGTACTGCTCTTCACCCAGATATAGGCAGGATGCCTATAAGGAAATAATTCTTTTTACCCTCCATTGGTGGATATCTTTGTCTTACTCTATACTGTACTTCATCATCTAGCTTCTAAGTTCGAAACTTTCGAAATGGAAATGATTTTACAATTTCTTGTAATCAATACCTTCCCATAATACAATTCCACGTTACTGTTGCACACACGCGAGTTTACTGTTTCCTGCTTTTTTTTTCAACACGAATTCCGTTACGAATCCCTATGAATAGGCTACTTTTTGTGTAGTACCAGAGGTATCAATGAATATATGTATGCGTTTATGAAGTACCTCAGTTAGACCGTTGTTGAAAACTCTCTAATATTATCAATATGAGATTGAAGTTCTGAGATTGTAAATCTACACTGGCTGGATTTCGACCATTTAATCTGAAAGAAATCTTGAGATGTTTAAATATTCATAAATGTTACCTTATAGTAATAAGTAATCTTTTCAGCAATGCGTCTTTAAACTATTGTTAATGTTTATCAAAGCAAATATTTGTCTTCTCGAGTCTCATAAAAGCGTGTAATATGTGCTTCGTAAATTGTTCATCAAGGTAACAAAATTTTTGTTATACTTTTACTCCAAATTTTGACATTTTGCTAGAAATTAGGTGAAGCTATCGAAGGAAACTGGAAATTTTTGTACTTTCACTCTGAGGTAAAATTATTGAAAAACCTGCGAGTGCATGCGTTTTCTATAATTTTGAAATCATGAATTGAAAACAATGTTTCATACTCTTGGGGAAGAAATGTATGCTAAGTCATAGGATTTTAAAAAAGATATCCCCGCGGTTCGCGTGGTTTTAATCAAACTTTGATTTTGATGACTGCAGTATGTTGTGCTTACTCAGTGGTAAACTACCATGCTTACCTTCCGCTTGCACTCCAACCTGAAACAGAGTAGAAAGCTTTCTATTACTCTTTCATTGAAAGACTTTGGTCAATATATAAATTATTTCATGCGCATCTGTTTTAAGATATTTGCACCCTCTTCAGTTGTTTACTTCGGTGTCGTTACGTTTTTCGAAACATAAATCTATTTGTTTCATGCATGATGATGATATTTCAAAAAACTCTTTCTAAAGTATTTTATGTACAATATGGCTACAAATTGCTACAAAAATTGATACGAAAAAAGTTGATTCATGGTACCAAAGGTTCTAACCTCATATAGGGAGTTCAATCCAGAATGATGACCTTTTAGAACTTAATCAAATATTTTTTCATATTCGCTTACCTCATTAAAGCAAGTTCTCAATCGTCAATTGTTTGGGAAAACAATTTGTAACAGTGATAGCTAATTTATCATAAATGATAGCTAATTTATCATAAATGATAGCTAATTTATAAAAATTATGAAATTTCTACATATGCTACTATTGAAACAAGCAGTATAGTATTACTACACTCCTTACCGACAACACGGCCAGGCAACCCAGCACCACC
>VOMN01112624.1:0-27922 GCA_014899125.1 Orchestia grillus | reverse complement strand
TTTTTCATGACGTTACGAATACTTATTTGACCCACTGTAAACATCAAAATGCGCTCTCATTTTGTTTTTTGCTCCTTAAATTGCCGTGACAAATGAAAAGCAACCAGAATTTTTCAACCATTGCGCGTGCCAGTTACAGGATTTATGTTTTGGTCTAGATTTCACATTTTCGGGCGCGCT
This sequence comes from Orchestia grillus, assembly GCA_014899125.1. Taxonomy (NCBI): domain Eukaryota; kingdom Metazoa; phylum Arthropoda; class Malacostraca; order Amphipoda; family Talitridae; genus Orchestia; species Orchestia grillus. The sequence continues at coordinate 27,742 of VOMN01112624.1, read as the reverse complement.
GCAGAACCTCCCACTCAGGCCACGAGGACAAGATTCTCTAGTAGAGCTGTGGAACGAACATTCTCGTTTCCATCTCCGCTCTGAAGCCTTTGTCGGTAAATTTGTCCAGTCACTTTCGTTTACAGTCTCCACCGGAGGACTCAGGGGTTGTTTTTGGACGTTCACTGACTGCCCATTGGTCCAACTCGCTCTCTACCGCCGAGCTATAGGACACTTGGCAGGAAGTCGTACATATGTAGGTGAAGTGCTATCTTGGTAAAATTGTCATCAAATCTTATCACTGTAGGTTGAGGTATGTTTCAACTATTAATTGATGATTGGAGGTCGTCTCCCTCTATTTGAAAATTTCAAATGTTCAATTTTTTAGCGCCGTGTCTAACTTATCATCAGTTCAATTACTGAATTTATGACTATCGTTTTCTATAGATTCCTAATTTACTTGCTGTTTTTTATAATTATCAATTCGTTTATACTTTCACGAGAAGCCACCTGTACCATATCAATCAATTTACTTCTAAAATAAGTGTGTACTTCGTTTTGTTTTTGAATAACTTCTTCTGTTTATAAAGTGAGACCTCAATCTTCAAAATAATACCGAATTAATTTGCTGAAATAGTACTATCCGAAGGTGAAAGAATTTATGTCATGCACCGTGCGATGGGTACAGGCTGCTGGGGCATGACTTGTTGAAGAGGCATTCGTGAAACACTGAGTTGTCTTCGTTGTGCCCTGGAGTGTGGTAGGTGTGGGGAAGTACATGTGGCAGGATGTTATAATTACATACATTTAGTACGGTGGGGGTAGAAAGGTATAAAGTAGGATGACATTTCTATTATGGATCTAATGGGAATAAAGAACTGTTCTGAAATGTAATAGGGAAATGTCACCAGCTGACGAGTGGGCTAGTTAGACACAACCCACTATACAGAGTGTAGGAGTATGATAATATGACACAATTAGCTACAGAGTGTGGAAGGATAAACCTCGTTTGACGAGAGTGGTGGTAAAGAGTTTTTTTTATAAATAACACGTTGTGGAGGATGGTGCGCTTACATACAGCTCGTTGTGGAGTATGTAATTGGCATAAACCTAGTGTGGATTATAGAATGGGTGCTCAATTCGATTTGGAGTGTACATAAAAAATAACCACACGTGTCCTGGTCGCATAGCAGTACGCTATTGCCAGTTTTATACCGTCTCAGGTAAGAGACTTGAAAAGGAGTTTCTTACTGGGATTCTAGAACTCTGAATTAACTCAGCATAATTTTCATAATGAGGTTACGGCACTTGAGTACTATAAGATTTAGTGGTGACCGTGGACATTCTGTGGGCAAAATTTATAAATCAAACTAATATCAAGATTTATCCACGATCAATTTGAAAATATTTAACTTGCGTAATTTCCCTCCCACTCGAAATTATTCGGGGAATTAACCAGCGTTTGGAGAAACCAAGCCACATATTTCCAGAGCAGAATTGTTTGACAATACAAGCACCTTATCACTGGTGTGCAAACACCACGGCTTGTGCCATTAGATCGTTATCGCGCTTATCTGTGTTTGCGCTGGAGACTGCAAACAAGGCTTGAGGTGCGCTGGGGCAGTCCAGGCCTATACCATTTGACTGCCTCCCCGTCCTCGCTTTGTGCGTCCACGTGTTGCTGGCCGCTCGCTGGTGGTGTTGCTGCTGCATGCTGTGCAGTTGTCGTTCATTCGTTCTTTAAACGGTGTTCCGTTTTTTTAGTTCTACTCAGTGTTTCTTCTTTTCAAGAATTGCATGCTTTCTTACTGACTCAATGAACGTTGTTCACGCGGTTTAATTAGTTTATTTAAATTGAGTTCTTCATTGTGATGTTTCCTCTTTTCTAGTGTGGCAGTTGAATATGACATTTGTGGTGAGGTCAATGAATTTTTTAATTTTCTTTCTCCAATAAAATGCCAGGAATTAATATAATGCAAGTATGATTCAGAAATAAAGTTTCATGGGAATAATGGATATTTTTTGTTGTTTTGCAATAAAAATAGTTTGGAAATAACACTTCATTGCCAGCAACAAAAATTATGTTACATAGTGTAAGCGGAACACTTCCTTCACTTAAATGCAGGGCCTGTTTTCTTTATATTCTATACGTTTGACTCGTAAGTTGTTTTAATTACGTTAGAGAACATATTAGTTGAGGCTCAATACTACCATTGGGTCCGGTAACACGTTGGTCTGAGAGTACGTCTGCCTGAGGGTACGTCGGTTCGAAGTCACGTACTTAGAACTGATTCACATAGAGGAAATCGAGCGAAGTAGCTAAGAAAGATGCTTGAAAATTTGCACAGAAAATACTAATTTATTGAGTTAAATCTCACGTCCTCTAGAGTGAAAGCTTTCCAGCAATCCATGACTTCTCTTGCTCCTCAATGCGAAATGTTTAATTTTTTGACCATACTTGTTTCCTGAGTAGAGGCACAGTATGCCCGGCGAGTGACTCGTTCAAGTGGTGAGTTCCTTACCCCCTGTCAAATGTTCAATTTTGCCCTGAGAACCAAACAGTGGAAACGGGTAAACGCATTCGTTGTCACCATGAAAGTTAGTAGTTTACTTGTTTTTATTAAAAAACATTCAAGTTGCAATTTTTCTTATCGTAAGTATCAACGAACAGGTATACGTGCGTCGGAGGCACGAGCGTACGGTAGTAATTGCACACAGCTAAATATCAGTTTGAAACTAGCAACAAAATACCGCATGACGCCCACACGCGTCGTGTGACAGCGCACTTATTTATCTCTCACTTCTTTGTGATGACAAGACAACAGGAGCGGGAGGCTTGAGAAGCCTTACCTTCTGTATTGCATCCCTCTGTTTAACAGGGCTACCCTCAATTTCTAGGAAAAGTTTAAACGGTAACTTTGTTTTTATTTCATCTTTAAATGTGCGATACTGATATTCTTCGTTAAGATTTTGAGCTGTGATGGCGTGCTGAAGTTAGCGCGCAGGGCTAATTTGCCAGGCGCATTGGCGAGCTCTTTGGAACATATCAATTAGAAATTCTCGGAAGCGCTACGGTAATATCGCACATGATCCATTTTTATATAGGCGGCGCCGCGCGATATAAATTCATCTCGTGTTTATTTTAACTGCTCAAAATTACAATTTACTTCTCCCTACCGTATTATTATTCGACATCAGTCCTTTTTCGTTGAGATGAATAACGATTTTATCACCAATTTACATCTTTTAATTCGGTCACAACATTTTCCCTGGTTTTCAACTGAGACTTGAACTGAGCGCCAGTTCTTGTGCAGGTCTTGAACTGAGGTCTTGTGCAGGTAGCCTAGCATTGCTTCGCAGTCGTCATCAGAAATCATTATTGCAAATTTGTGAGTTGTGTTGATTGAGCAATCTGGCTCAAGAAACCACTAAGGTGAACCAGTCACGCGAGCAATGCTTTCAGTGTGCTTGATTTTGGTGCCAAGGTCTCATTTGAAAGTCCCATTTCTCTCATAAATTACGTTGGTAGCCTCAAACTTGATGAGACTAAAGAGTGTGCGGCGTAGTTGTGTGTGGGTGGGTGCCGGGCCATGTACGCGACCTGTGAATGAACTGTAAAATAAGGAGGCGGAGCTGGTGCAGTTAGGAGAGCGAGGTGAGATTGTGCAGTCAGGTATGCAAACGGCGGATGTATAGTCAGTCATACACATGATATATAGAGTCAGTCATACCCACGATGAATAGACGGTCAGGGCATTACACACTTCAAGTGTACAGTGCGACATCCACACGACAAATGAACGGTCAGACATGCACACGACAGATGAACGGTCAGGCATGCACACGACAAATGAACGGTCAGGCATGCACGCGACGGATGAACGGTCAGGCAGGCACGTGACAAATTCACACGAGACAGAGACAGTCAGCCATACGTGCACACGATATTGGACGAAGTTAATTATATATATATATATATATTATTGGTGGACTGTGAGTAGAGCGCACGAGCCGAGGATATATTGTTAAGAAGTCCAACATTCAGTCTGACTCACTAACGATGTGCGGACAGTGACTCAAGAGAGATTGGCAGATAGGGAAGAATAAATGGTCACTCAGACGGACGCGAACGGCTCCAGGCCAGCAGATAGACAAGCATCGGCGAGACGAACGGAAGTGACGGGCAGCGGGCACGTGCGGGCTCTGCCTCTGTAATTGGACCATCTCGCGTCCTCAGCTGCAGATGCTCCGGAGACCGCAAGTCTCTTGGTTCCAAAAATAGTAGTAAGAGGATCCACGCGTCATTTAAAAAGCTCCTCAGAAACTCTGGTGATTTTCCGAACATTATGTGTAGTTAATACGTCTAGTTTTGAATTCGTTTTTGGTATAATGGCTTTAGAACGATGACACCGCGACCGACCTCGGATAGCGCTCCAAAGGGAAGTGTGACCGAGCTCGGATAGCGCTCCAAAAAGAAGTGTGACAGAGCTCGGATAGCGCTCCAAAGGGAAGTGTGACCGAGCTCGGATAGCTCTCCAAAGGGAAGTGCGACAGAACATAGATATTCATTAAGTAATGAAATGCTGTTATGTGCTTTAAAAAAGCAGCGCCATTTCTATAAAAAAAATATGCATTTAAAGCGAACAGTACTATGACCGAGAACGACCGTAGTGTATCAAAAATATAAAGTTTGAGGAAGTTGATGAAGCTAAGGGTTACAGGCAAGTAGCAATGTGACTTGAGAAGGGTTGTATTTCAATGTAAATATTACTATTATTGGTGTTGAATTGGTATTAGCATGATTCTACTATTTTAATAGAAATACAATTAGATTAAACGCCGACACCTTCTAATTCGAAGTAAAACTATTCGAAAAAATGCTGAAGTTCCTTTGGATTTTTCTGCCCAATATCAGACAAGATGTTGAATTGCTCGCTATTTTGCATTTTCCTATAGCTAGTTTGCTCACTAAAACTTCTCTTATGCTTTTTTAAAAGTGTGGAAATGTGCCATTTGTTATGGCAGTGCTGCACGCAATTGTGTTCACGTGCTCAATTTGAAGATATTTTCAACTGACCGCGAACATTTCCTAAACTCTATTGCTTCTCACAGGTATTTCATACAGCGTAGGAGATCACTTCATCGCACTTCCGTCTGTCCAGCTGAGGACAAACTGAGGACAACGCGCGACTGGAAGTCACACGTCGTGTAGTGCGACCTCCAGCAATGTCAGTGCATCCGTCTACGGTCTGGTGTAGATCTTTGATGTAAAGTGCTGTATTTCTCCCTTATAGCCATTAAAAAATTCCCAGCCGTCTTGAGAACTTTTCACTGCTCAGTTACGGGAAAAAATTTACTGAAGCTCCCATGACTTCCGAATTCATGGACATGATTTTCTTGTACGTGTCTTCTCTTCGAAGAAATTCTCTAGTCATCCTATAAGTTGCCTTGGTGAGGTGCACTCCTAATTCAAGTAAGGTGGGAGGCGGGGGAAGCCTAGGCAATTAAATACCGTACGGAATCATCAGTTGGCGTATCTAGTGTCAGACTAATATTTATGAGATTCGGTATTGAAACGGGTCTCCGTTACCTTTATTTTTCACCCCACGACCTCACTTCTATCAGTCGTTTCTCCAAATAACGGCGCACAGAGTTGGAATGTCGAATTCTCACGAGGACGAATGTGGGTTTTTCCTGTTCTTAGACGATCTTTTTCACTTCCTGGGTCACACTTTTGTTCGCAACGCGTGAGTATTACCGTCTTGTTTGGGGACAGGGTGGACGTGGCGCGATTATACGTACATTCTTTCATATTTACACAAGTCTTCATTGAACTCCACCTCTAAAGGGCTCCTCTTCTCTCTTTCTAATGATTGAAAATCTCTAAGCAATATCTGTACAATTCACTTGTGCTCTGGTACAGCGTGATATGAGCCCCCCGCAAAGTCTCAGCGCATCAAATTTGATTAGCACGAGTTCCATTCCAGTCGATGTTTCCATACATTTATTCCTTATTTGGGGCTCTGTGCTCATGATCATAGATGCAGGATAGGAACGATCACTTCTATTAACATTTCTTTCATTCCTGCTTTCTTCCGACATTATTACTTTGATTTCCCTCGCACTGATCCATCTTGTTATTCTATGCAGCTAACGTGATTGAGGATGCGAGATATTTTTCCCTTCACCCATTCTTGCTCTTCACACTCGTGGATCACCATTGTCTGCACTGCTGTAGTTGTTACACACTCCCTCCTGAGATGCGCTTAATCACGGCCGTAGTGACAGCTCTTCTTCCCAACACCCCTGGTGAGCGGCCGTGTATTGGAAGCAATGGTCCCTCGAACCCGTGTCTCGTTACACACTTAAGTGTCTTCCGCGTCGTCTGCCCCCTTTGTCCCCGCGTAGTGCAGTCCTTCACCATAGATCACACGCGCACTCCAGCTGCTTGTCGTGTGTATTTGTAGCCGTGTGTATCCTGCCCGCACTCGCTCGAGTATACATAGTGTCATCAGACGCAGAGGGAGGATGTGCATCCGGTCTGTCCGGCCTCCGCTCAGCTGAGCCTCTGTCGGCATCCTTGGTAGCAATAGCCCTAGACATCCGTGACAGGAATTAGAGTCTACAAGTCTGCGTCCTTGGTAGCAATAGCCCTAGACATCCGTGACAGGAATTAGAATCTACAAGTTTTAGTCGACCTTGCAAAATCTTGACGGGAACGATCCTTGTTATCTTTAAGTCTAGGGTAAGATTTTCATTTGTAATAATTTCAGATGAGTTTCGTCGGGAAAGTCTTGTCTGGAGATCCTGCTAGCTTCCTTGGTAAATTTGTGGTCGAGAACTTGTTTGACGATCTGAGGAGTTTTGAGGAGGGTTCAGTTAAAATTTACTGATTTTCTTTATGACTATTAATCTAACCTGTATTTAGATAGATAATTATGCATACTGCCAACTCTCGCATGAATTCCAAGTTCAGATTTGTAAATGGGACCGATGTTATTATCGCGCATACTTTAGAAGAACAAGTGGATTTTGTACGCTACTGTCTAACGTCAAACTCCTTTGAGATGCTTCTCCATTTGGACTCGTTTATTTGAGAAAAATCCTTATGCTGATCTCACTCAATCTCTGCTCACTCACATAAAATAAAGTCATGCCGCTGAATTTCCTGTTGATCACACAAGAGGAACATGCGTATAGATTGCCCTAGAAGCCTTATAGCTTATTTGGTCCCGTAAATGGTGTTTTCCTGAGCTAGTTCATTATCTGTCTTTTCTGATCTGAAAAAACAATTTGAAATAATTCATTACTACAATAGTTACATGAATAAAAATTGCAGACATTGATTTTTTGAACAACTACAATAGATATTTGTAACTATAGCTACTTATGGGCCCGAATAAGTTCTATGACTTTTTCATTGTACGTAGTACTGTGTCAAATCTAAATTACTTGTTGTAAATGATTGTTTCAAAATTTTCAAATCACACGGCTCGTTGCAGCCAGTGGCTAGGCCGTTAGGGACTGAGATCAAAGGGTAACCGGCTGCACTCGAGACAAGGAATGAGTTAGGCATTCTGACCTTGAGTTACATTACTTGACGCGTATCATTTGAGAGGCCCAATTTTGTCCCCACGCTCATATATTGGGCTAAATCAGTAGATGCAAAACCATCAGGAAATATTTGCTGTCAACTGTGGTGATTGAAGTGTGTTGCATAAATTATCATGAATGTGTAAATTAATGCATGCTGCATGACGTTCTGGTTAGAAGTAAAGCTTGTTATTTCACTTGATCATAATTCATAGCATGAGAATACGACAACTTAGCTACGATTAAGAGATGCATATGGCGGACATCAGTGTGAGCCAAGATTCTCGCTCAAGCAAGTAAAAAAAACAAATTTACTAGTATCATTTCGAACATGACTTATACGATGCATGCACTGGCCGGCGATGGATAAAGGAATCATTTCAAGCTGATTTCTCTGCATAAAGGGGCTAATTATCAAGGATAATTTGTCGCGTACATGAAAGCACTTTGACCACCGGGCAGACGGCGTGATAGTATCGGAAGGTTCCTGTGTTTATTGCCCGCTGCAAGTTTGTTTATGTTCTCCCTGGCCAGAGGACGCTGTCGGAAGCGCTGGTGGGAGCTCTGCCGCCCAGAGTACCTCGGTTCAACCTAGAGGTCAAGAAAATGTTCACTATTCTTTAACGTGTCTGTATTCCTGCGATGTTTTGTCAATGCATATGCACTGTAATTAAATTTTGTTCTAATTTAAGCGATGGATATTTAACGGTGCGTAATTTTTACATTCCCAACTAACTCTTGTAGGCTCGATAAACCCTAGCATGGGCCCGTTTCCGTTCACATTTTACTCCAGTTTACAGCTCAGGGCTGACGGCCAAACTAACAAAGTGTGGGATGCCTATAGACTCCCAAAAATCTTTAAATTCGTCAGAAAGCAAGAACTTAGTGCATCAAAACTTATTTCAAAAATACTCTCATTTATGAATAGTCTGAAGTGATCACAACTGAAATTAGTCATAACTGATGCGTCTCCTGAGGAAAAAAATACGTGAAAGTGCTAAAATTTCCGGAGCGCCGTGATAAGAAGAAAATTGACTGGTGTCTTTCTACTCCCAACGCGTGAGTGTAAAATGACGCGACATCAACTGTTAAGGAAGCTTCCACCTAGAGCTCTGGCTGTGAGGTACACCTGAAGAGCAGTAATGGATCATTAGTTCAAGTGCGCTGGACATGTTTACGTGTGCGTTACACCGCGCATCTATGTGTTGCTTATTTCGATGTGTTTCTAGTTAAATTGTCTTCTTTTCCGCTCGTGTTTGGTTCTGGAACATTGGGATATTGAAAAGAGTCGAGTAATTCTTGCCAGCTTCACTGAATGTATATTTTTTGCTGTTTTCAATCGCGATTGTTGCTTTTCCATATTCTTCATCTCCGTGGTGTTGCTACCGGTCAGATAACTCGTGTTCCGTTTGGACTTTTATCTCCCAATAAAGTTTGATATTGGTTATCGCTTTTTTTTTAAATTACTGGCATGTCGTGAGCAAAACCATTCGTCATAACAAGCTATAGCGATGCATGAAATATGCTACCTCTGAAAACCTGAGCGGGCTGTACTTGACGCAATCATTCACAATGGCAAGATTTACGAAAGTATTTGTCATTTGCCAAAGTGTCCTGCAAATGTTGACACGGATGACGTTGCGGGATTTACGAAGCTAGGAAGCTCCCCTCACCTTTTCTCCCCAGCCCTCTCCTTCACTCTCACCCCCCGCAACCTCCCCCTCCAATTCCTGGTCTCGAGTGACCCGGATGCACGACCCCGGCTGACGATCCCACCTGGAATGGGAATTCACGAGACGCGGTTCCTAAAAGTTCAAAATTTTCAATTTTGCTGGTGGTTAATACAAACTCATTTTTTCTGAAAATGTACGAGCGGAATTCAGTTCGCTACTGACCTTGTGAAATGAAGAATAATCTGGATTGCTTCCAGGTGTTTCAGGCAGCCTTTGTTGTCTTTTTAGAGCGGGAATTTTGTCCTCCTCAACCTCCACAAATAGATCTTTGTGACTCGACGTGTACCTACTTAGTCTAACCGGACTTAGTCCGCCTGGACTAAGTAGGTCAACTTCTAACTATGGGGTGTTGAATTAATTTCGAAAATTTTGACGTGCTAAAAAGAGATTTTTTCTTTATTTCGTAAGTTTCTTTAACAATAAAGTGCTGCACTCGTTCCCAATAATTTGAATCGTATCAGTGTACTGGCTTTCGAGTTTTATTCGACCGTACATAAAGCTTGTTGAATTTTACGCTTTTACTTCAAACGGTATCGAAATTGCTCCATTGTAGGGGGGCAAATTAGCAGACAGTGCTCAATGTGAACTAACAGCTGAAATAATTTCCAAACGATAAAATCCATTTGATTATATTTTGCGGTGTATCTATTTTTGCTCTCATATGCTTATCGTGAGCTTTACGTTATTTTGTCCTACCTTATTGCCGTACGCAGCCGAGGACTCCCAATGAAACTCAGCAGAAAGCGGCAGCCAAGTACGACGCTCAGGAAGACATAAAACGCATGTAAAACCAATTGAAAGTGAACCTTGACTATGCTTGACGCTTTCCATCAGTTGCTTCAGTAGGTTTGTTTTTATGAGAGCTTTGTAATTCTCGTACTGTAGCTCACTCTTGTGAGTGGCAGCGTTATGTGCCCCGCTGAGTTATTTGGAATGTGGAAGTGTCAAGTCCTTAGTAATTTTATATCTTGTTGTAATACGTGTTGTGACTCTGTATTGCAACACTGGATTATTATTGTAGCAGTGCGTGCTTTTGTTTTTAGAAGTGTAAGACAATGGGTAATATTTCAAGTTTGAAAAACGATTGTACCATTTCATGCAACATGGAACTTTTTACAGGGATCAGAGAGATTCGGATCGAGTAAATCATTCTTCAAAAATAACGGAGTTTAGTTGTAGAAATATTGGAGGTGTGGCACTGTAGCTTATGTTAGGGTGCCCTTATTTGTTTATAAAATGAAACTAATTCCTCAAGTCAATAAAGCCAAGATGGTTATTATTTTTCATTATTTTATTTATGAAGAAATTTGCAACGATCTCACCGCGTGCAGTATGTAAACAGTTGTTTTCTCTCGTTTATCTGGATAAACTACGCGAAGTCCTTGAAACCTGTTTGTTTTATTAGTCCTGCCTACATTTTAAGTAAAAAGCCTCTTTACGTTCACCTACTAATTACGTTAGATACAGTTTTTAATTAATATGAGTATTTAAAATACGGCCTCGTTCACGTTTGGCTTTCCGTGTGCTTCATCTTTGTAACATTATTTTTAGTGGCACATAATGGCAGTTTCGTTGGTTCATATTCAAGCGCGGACGTACTTACAGAGGGCTCCGAAATATTCTCCTCACTGTTTGTAATTCAATAATTTCGACACAAAAGACCCGCATGCGCTTAAATTTCCAGCGATCATCACCCACTCATGACTAAATTAACAGTGACCCAATGTTTTCACGTGAAATTCGTAAGTGTAAGTCTATTTGCTTCGAAACAAGTCAATTATAATCAGTGAATACATTTTTGGGACCCTCTGTAGGTACTCACGCTTTATATATGAGCTGCTCAGTGTAGCAAAGTAGGCACGTTACGCTCGTGCGTGTCACTGACGAACATCACGTGTAGACGTCGCCTAGTGAAACACATTACGCGCTGTATATCACTAGGTATTGTCACTGAAAAATAAGATAAACCTATACAATTAGGAAATAATTTCTGGTAGCAGGAAGTAACCAAGGAGCCTATCCTTCGATTTCAACTCATTTTAATTCCTGTATTTCTAATTTATAAGTCGCATGCTGTCAAACACCATCACGGACAGGCACTCGAGTAGCAGTCAAGTAGGGAAAGTAAAATAAGTCGAAGAAGTGCCAGTACTACTACAACCTGCGTTCAGTGACTACCATCACTATTACCACTGCCCCTGCACTTCTGTAGGGCAAACGACCAAGAACGACGTGATAATTTTTCTTGCTCGACAGCGGTGCTGTCAGTCGTGAGAATCACGAGGTTGAGACATGCTTTAATCCCGTCGCGTCTCACGTCGACACAACGTGGTGATGATCTCGTGGCCTGCGCACGCGCTGCTCCACGTGCACCGCCCTGAACCCGCGGTGCAGTGTCAGTGTACCGGGTGCCCGCACTAGGACGAGAGGATTATCCGAAATGGTCACAACAAATATTTAAACAATTAAATACAACGTGAACGTTCTTGAATCTTTCCATTATTGTTCTGCTTAAGTTTTTTCGTAGTTATATCAATGGATTTCTACCGAGGAGTCCGTTTGTGATTTTAGAAGTGTATTTCAACTTCCGGATATAGTATAATATGATTATTTTTCTCTCGCTGGCCCGTTTAAATGCCTTTACGAGGCTCAAAGATTCTAGTGGAATGTTTTGATATAGAATTCTTAACTAAATATTCGGCTTTTGGGTGTCCTACTTTGTCTACTACCAACTTGTGATATTCTCCAATCATCAAGCAAGTAAATACATAGATTTGAACCCCCATTCTATTTTAAATGGGAATGAAACTATATTCCAGCAGAATTGACAATCACAACCGTACAAAAGATTGGTCTGTAACTGCCTCATTATAGTTACTGACAAGACGCGTGTGTGCAGTGGAGAACGTGAGGTTTAAGCATCCTTTCCCAAGAGAAGCACTTCGTGACTCCTTGAAAACCGAGCAGTCGCACGTCGGGGATAGAACCTGTACCCTCCTCACTTCAACAAGCGGAGAGCGTTAGCCTGTGCGCCATGGAACCTCCGTAAAAGAAAACATCGTTGATCGTTTCACAACGATTTGTAGACCAACATATTTTTTTGTAGTATTTCAGCGTTACTATTCCAAGACTAATAAAACGAGCAATTCATCTCTTTGATTGAACTCTTTCGGCGGAGCGCGTCGTCCAAATTCGGCCCACCAGTGGCTGCGGTCTGCTTGCGGCACCGACCTGCTCCTGTACGGGCGGTCGGCGGTGATGGCGAGGTCGTGGCAACTGCATATGCTCCTCGAAGCGTCCTGAGTACAGAAACTTGTGGGAATTGGAGTTCTCTGTCCTTAGGTGCAATTTGATGAATTTCCATTAGAGATAAAATTAAACGAATTCTTTGTAGTCAGATTCAATCTCATAAATTTCCATTAGAGCTAAAATTGGAGTTCTCTGTCCTCAGGCTCAATTTGATGAATTTCCATTGAAGCTAAAATTAGAGTTCTCTGTCCTCAGGCTCAATTTGATGAATTTCCATTACAACTAAAATTGACGAATTCTTTGTCCTCAGGTTAAATCTGATGAATTTCCGTTAGAGCTAAAATTAGGGAGTTGGCTGTCCTCAGGTTCAATCTCATCAATTTTCATCATAGCATCAATTTTGTAACACTAAATTATCCTTTGGTAAATTGTAGGTATCCTGTGCTTTATGTTATAAAAAGCTACTGTTTTCTGTTCGATTATTGTTAATTTACTCGCAAAGACACAATGAACATAAATAGAAAATTTTGGTTATTATAAAGCAGTGTCGCACGTAATGTTAATTTTTGTAGTACATGCGCTATTTTGGATTGACTTAATAAGATACTGTTTCTGAGCATAATGTTTTTAAACTTAAAGTGTTCAGCTGCTGTTTCGACATGAATTCTTCATTCACTCAATTTATTAGTTTTCATATTTGGTTTCTTTTTTTTGTACATATCCATATTTCAAGAAACTTCAGTCATGGGCTTCGCACAAAACTTGATTGTGTTGCTCCGTAAATATGATCTCAGTGATGATCGTTGTGCATTTACTGTGTGGTGTGTATAGGTTCCGCCTTGAATGTTTCGAAATACTGCAATTTACTTTTTCTGGCATGATAAGTTCTCAGTTTTTTATTTTGGATAGATGAGGGCGATCGCTGGTGAGCAGCAACGCCAATGACAAGTTACGTTTAGTTTGGGTATATATTGTGAAAGAAAATATTCAGTCTCAGCCCACTTGCAAACTCGCAATATCGCTAACTAACAAAGATATGTATAAATTTTATGAGAACAAAAGACCCAGAAGTTTCAGTAAATCAGTACAATGAACGTACGACGATGAATTTGCATTAAACCATTCTACTTGAAATAGTTTGGTGTTAAAAAATCTTATACTGAGCATAGCCCAATAGCCAACGAACACATCTACCGTCTTCATACACGAGATATTTGTACGCATGCCAGGGTACGTTACTGGAACTCTGTCCTCGGCACGCGCGTGCCCATGTTGTTCCGAATTTCAGGTCACGTGCTCCGGAAGCACGTGTTCGGACAGCCAATCAGGGCCGGCGTACAGCTGTAAGCGGATCATGAGGTGACCCGAGAATGGGCGATTACACGGCATGGCCACTTCCACTGACTGGGTGGTCGGTCTTCTGATTTAAATCTGTAGAACCGAGGAGGGGGCTCAGGCGGATGGGGATAATTAGAAAAAATCAATATATGTATCTCCCTTTGCTAAAAAAAGAACGTTGGAAAGTATTTTGGCGGAGTGTGCAGAAATGCGAAGTGGAAAATAGTTTACGAAATTTTTACACTCACATGCTCAAGTGTGGGGATGTGTGGTGGGTAAAACTGCACAGCGTTAAAATCAATAAATGTTTGCGCCGTTACTTTTCTCAATACTTACCTGAACTACGATGTGGTATCGGTACTTGTCAGGTCTGCAATCTTGCTCTCAGGTGTGCATGCCTGTCATGCTTACCTGACTGCACAGGAAGGTAGTCGCGCGAATATTGTAGCACTGGCTTATGTCTTACGTTCATTGTCTCTTCTAACGATGATAGTGCTTGGCCACAAAGGCTGCGACTAGGGTAGGAACAAGAGATCTAAGCTATTTTTCATTCCAACACGCATCGCTTAATCTTTACTGAAAAACGTTAGAATAATCTAGTAAACATCTATAATCTATTAATACCAATGTTGAGCCCTAATTAGTTGCCTAAGTATATCGTCTCTAAGATTTTTCTTGAGTGAAGTAGCACTGAATGAAGTGTAATTCTGGGAAAAAATTGTTCTTCTCATCCTTAGTTGAGTGCTACATGTTAATCTTTTTTTTTTCAAATAATAATTTTTTTCAAAATCAGTTTTTAGCAAAACTCGATCGAAGTTCAGAAAAAATTATTCCCTATATCCATCCCTCAGTTAATTTTGGGGAAGCCTTGAATTAATTCAAAAGTAGAACCGGAAAAACTTTGTAAAGTACTCACTATGTAAAACTGAATCAGAATCCTATAACGCGACACTTTGACGGAATCGAAATAGGTTTTAATGAGCATCCTGTTGCTAGCCTCAACGCAGAATGCTGCCAAACACAATCACGTGTTTTGACGTGCCACTCGACACCAGTTTTTGCGCAGCTGGTCACCCGAATGCCGCACCATTGTCACCAGCCAGACGGGCCCGCTCTGGCATCTATTGCGTTCCGACGAAATCCGCGGCTAAGCCGAGCAAATCCCCAAAATTTCTGAGTCTCGTCCGACGAGACCCAAACTGAAAGAGAGTGAATTGAAACGGCGGCGTGTGGGCGCGGGTGCGTTAATTCTGGACGCGACGTACAGTTCATTTTGAGGTACGTACGTTCCTTCAGGAAATTAGTTCGGTCGTAGTCCTATTTATATTTTTTGCGAACGAATCCGTGTTTTTCTTTCGGAGTAGTAAATTCGCGTTGAGCTCACTTGAGATGGTTTTCATGAGAAAATAATTCACTGGTCGAGTATTTACACTGAGACGTGTGCTCATTATGGCTAAGTTTCAATGACCAGTTACACACGATTGGGTATCACGTGCCCCGTTGTGTCACTTGCATTTTCTCTTGCTAGAAGCTCGCTGATGATCGAGTTGGCCAACTGGAGTCAGTGGGTTCCGAACAGTTTCTCTTTGGTTCTTCCATATGTTAAATTTTGTCCACTGCGTCCCTGCAGGGTCTTTTGACGAAATGATCCATCGTCCATTGACGACGTGTTATTGTTCATCTACGTTGCACGAATTCACTTAACGTAGAATTTAGGTAAACTTATAAATTTCATGCTTCCACGGTCATTGTGTATGCTGATGTTGGCGGTCAAATATAAATTAATTAACAACCCGCGTGAGCAATTGGAAATCTTGAGCAAAAAATCACCTTAAATCAAATATTTCTAAAAAATCAGTGATCTTCTATTGTTAAAAGAATTTGTCTGATCTCCAAGCTTAAATTCGCCACCATCTTTACTTCTTTCTACCTAATTTCACGATTAGAACTCAGCTCTTTCTCCCCAGTTGTTGCCAGCCCGAGTGCCCTGACTGCGCGTGGCAGATTATTTATTTACTAATTTATTCCGATTCGCGTTAATTCACTCCGATGAAAATTGAAGACTGAAATCGAACAAATTTTATTCGTTTGGGCGGCCTTGGCAGTGACTGGGGGTGCAGTGCGGCAGCCCGTGCTGGCCGAAGGAAAGACACTTTATTTCAATCAAGTTCCCACACGTTTATGCAACATCCCAGTCCAACTTAATCGTCTTCCTGTCAATAATCGACTGTTCGGCGGCGATATCTGCACTTAGGCGGCCAAAATGATGAATAATTATAGGCAATTGTAGATACGCCGGCAAAAAACCTAGACTGGGATTTTAGGTTCTAAGTACCGTGTGATTAATAACGGAACGCCTGAGGGCAAGGAAAAAAGTAAGGCTTAGTTTCCTTCTCTCAGATTAAGATAATAAGTCCCACTCCACTTCATTGCCGTATGCATGAGAATGAGCCTTGCGCTCGCCCTTAATCGAGCTGCGGACGTCTTCTACCTAATGTGTTTGTCAGTTTTTATGTGAGCTTCATCTCATTTTGCGTCCCACTTCCATTATTTCTGTTTTCCAGGTTTTCTTCAGTATTTCAAGTTTCCAATTTTTGGCTGGCGTACTTTTTGATCTTTAAATACCAGACGATCAGTTTTTAAAAACATAGTCAAGTTCCTGAAATGGGTTTCATTCTTTTTTGTGTAATCCAATTGTCTTGTTGAAGCCATTGCTAAAACTGTTCATTTTGTTTCTATTTTATGAATCGGCATTTGACGTGTAAGAGTCGTATTGGCTCTCGGATTCCGTAATTCTACGTTCATAAACGAGGTATATGCCATGCTGTTTTACACAATCATACGCATCCCACTCGTTCTTTTAATTACACAAATTTTCCTAGGGCGTTCATATTTTCCATTCATATTTCGACCCATTCAACGCTTGTTCCACAAAGCTGAACGTTCTATGCATTCGCATTGTTCTTCTTTAACATGAGCACTACTTCATTTTGCTCAGCGATGTCACGTTTAACATGTTTATTGGCCGCAATTTTAAGGGCAGCTGTGACGGAGGAAGCGGCAGATACTCGGTACAAAGCCGCCCTCGTGAGGCCATTCAGGTCTCAATACAGGCGCTCTGGGGCGCATGCCTCAGTGTGCCATAGCGGCCGTGCTTTGTCTCTTCTATTTCTGAAACTTTCATGGAGTTTTGCTACGGGACTGGCTATGGGTCTAGTTCGTTTCGGTTTGTAAAATTTTCTTACGATCTTAATTTTGCTATCGCTGCAAGACGTCCTCATTCAAGTTTGGGATTCGAAATATGTATAACGGTGAATAAACTATTTACTATATAATTGAATGAGTCAATCTTGGCTGCACAATTTTTTGGTTTCAATGTTAAAACTTAGAAGGTTCCCCTTAGGTCTGTAGTAAACAATTAGGTCGCTTTTATGTTTCAGAGCATCTTTCATCATGTCGTCCATGTGACCATGAGCCAGCAACTGTGTAAAGTGATAGCTGAGATTCATTAACAAGTTTTTGGAATGTAAGCTGTGCAATCAGGGGGACCTACCTAGTTGCATATTGCGCGAGTTGGTTCCAATCCTGTATCGTCAGAGGCGGTGATCCGCAGTTCTGTGAGAGTTTATACTAGAAAACATCAAAGAAAAACAAATGGGCAACAGTTGAACGTCCAGCCTTGTTCGCGTGTACAGCATAATTTTCGTCAGAAAGGACTACACAGAAAGTGTAGCGACGTGTGTGTGTGAAGGGAAAACTTTAATTATGGCTACACGGGAAGTGTAGCGACGTGTGTGTGGAGTGATAACTTGTTCGCCAGATTTGGAAGTAAATGAATCTTTTTTAAACAATTATTTCATTAAAAACCTGAATTTACCGTTAAATTAGAAACAGTTGTTTGCTGATGCAATAAATCTATGCGGCACTAATACTTCTCATGTAACAAACAGCTCCATCATAAGTTCAAATAAGGCAAACAACAGCGCGTGTTTTAGGAAGTGAAATTCATTAGGATCATCATTCATTCGTATACTGCTTGTTTCCATAAATGCCTTACCACCTGAGCATCAGTTGGCTCTATAGAAATGCCAAGCCGCTGACTGCCTGTTTTGTACACTGGGTCAGCATTTGTTGGGAACCTCTTTGTGCGAGTGAATCACGATCGCCGTCACGTTCCGAATGCACCAATTGTTGCTGTTGCGGCGCGCATTTGTTGCAATGCAGGCACAGCTGGTAGGCTTCTACTTGCTTCCTCGTGACGACAGCACAATGCATCCGCCTTCATTTTATGAAACGTTCTCGAGACCTAGGAGATTTGTCCCCACTCACTGAGATTTTGGCCTTGCCGTTGACATCGTGTTGAGTTTGCCGGTATCCTTGATACGTGACGCGAAATGAACTCTTGCGGCCATTATCTCCCCCTGGACCGCCTCTCATGCTATCATGGTCTAAATTGCTGAGCTGAGCATGAATTTTGTCGCACGTTTTTCGAATGGTGCACTCTGTATTGAAGTCCTTAATAAGACTTGAAATGTTAGTAAATTAAGGTGATCAGTACGTACTCACTGTCAATAAGAGTTCACGCTTCTTAATGCAGCACGGTACGACCTGGTCCCTGGTGCAATGCGGTGTCTATATGGTGCCGCATTAATAGGTCAAGACCCTCTAGAATTGATCAATTATTCCGGTCCCGGATCTTGACCCCCCAGGCGTAACCGGAACTGGATCAGGACATGCGTGCTGCTGAGTCATGGTCCATACAGAGTGCATGGGCGCCGGCGCCGCTGGTGTGTGAGGCGGACGGCCTTGGCGAGTGACGTACGCGAGTTACGCGGCCTCTGGTGTGCCTGCATTCATCTCTTGTTA
Source organism: Orchestia grillus (assembly GCA_014899125.1). Taxonomy (NCBI): domain Eukaryota; kingdom Metazoa; phylum Arthropoda; class Malacostraca; order Amphipoda; family Talitridae; genus Orchestia; species Orchestia grillus. The sequence goes on along the minus strand of VOMN01112624.1, from coordinate 8,984 downwards.
CCTTTCTCGCGTGGATTCTTTATTAATTTCGCGGGACATTGTGTATTGATTGCGTGCACTAAGCCCACAGATTACATTAAGACCTCGCGTTCCGTCTGTATATGGAGTACTGTTGTGAACGAGCTTATGACGCACGCAGCGATCTCAAACGTACACGGTACACCTTCATCACGTGCGTACACCTTCTCCATGCTCTGATATTTTTTTTGAAAATTTAGACTTTTCACACTTTTTAATTCATTTGCGCAATGAAATTGGCTGAAATCTGTTGTCAGGGGTTGCCCGTCCGCTACCAAGGTATGTTTAATGCACTGTTTTTTACTCTGATGTCGTACAGTGTAATTTTGTGTTGTTGTGTTAAATTTAGCATTTGTGTTCGTAATGTTTTTCAAAGTGTTTGTCAATCACCGATAAATTTCGAGTGTTCATGCTGGCAAAAATATTTGTATGGTTGAAATTCACTTAAATAAGGGGGTTTAAATTTAAATTTTTGAAGGCGCTTTTGGAATAACAGTGCAATCAAGTTTCGTTTTCGCGTTCACTTGACTACGTTATTTCTGTGCACATTGCAGCGTAGCTATATGAATGAAAAAATAAAAGATTTCATAGAAGTCGTTTCAATCAAAACTGTAAAATTTTTTGTAAACTACCACTACTCTGAATTTTTGTCTCGTTTTTGTAGTAAATCACTAACACAGAAGTGAAATATATTGTGTCATCAACTGGAAGAGCTGACGAATGAATGCAAATTCACTGCGTAATGCTGCCACGCGCTTTCAATCGCACATGTATGTTTAATGTTAATGTAAATATATCACTTTGATGATGCACGAAAGTTGTTGAAAAAAGAGGAATTATTCACCAGCTTCCTGTTGCATGATTCAAAGCGCATGCCAGTACTGGGTCCGAGGTAAATGTGTGTTGTGCATTATCTTTCATTTGAAACTGATTCCTCGATTTTGGTGCGTTGTTGCTTATATTTCTTGGCGTCCTTCAAAAAGTTGTTTGTCGTGTGAGTATACTCCACGAATAAGTTGCTCTTTGCATCTTTAACTAAAATGAAATTTTGAGATGTTGCTCCATTGCACATGAAGGAAAAATGTGTCGAAAACAAACATGCTTCCAGCACTTGCTCGAAGATAAAAGAAGGAAAAGTCTGTGCACCAGGGAAACTCTCAAATTTCCTTATTGATGAAGGCAAACGACTCATCTTTTATGAAATAAGAATAATAGAAATGAATGCAATCAACTCTTTTTTACTACGGTAAGCTTTCGCAAAAGGAAGATCTTCTACTTTCGTCAATCTGGAAACTTGAGCGCTTCCCAGGGGCAGAAACTTGTCTTTCGCCGTTTGTCTTTGAGTTACAGCTAGAAGTGTATTTATTTACGAAGCATTTTCCCTTCTTTTCTTCCACTCTTTTGGAATGAAGTCATTTCGATTTTCATTCCAAAAGAGTGGAAGAAAAGAAGGGAAAATGCTTCGCAGATAAATACAAAAATAAATGCTCCAAAATCACAAAAGGCGAACTTGAATGAGATCATAGAAAAAATGGTTGTCGTTCAAAGAAACTTTGAGAACTGTAAAGATGACGATCTTCCGTCGATAATTATAATGAACGGTTTGTTTTTCCATGAATAATCGATTTAAATAGATTTAGTTCTGCAAAAATTGAGCTAACGAATTTTTTTTGGCGGAAGGATCATTCTAAATGAAAGAAACTTAGCGCTCACAGAGGCTCGACCTGTAGCAACTTGCCACCAAACAGCAGCAGCATCAAGAAAAAATAGGAAGAAAAAATTTAAATCTTAACCATGTATTACCCGTCGCGAGTTTGATTTAAAAACCGTCGTGTTCGAGCTAGGTTAAGCCCCACGCACTCCGCAAATGTTGAGGGCTATCAACACTGTAATATTTTTGCGGGAAAGCGGTGCTCAACCAGGGCTGAGGGCGACTGTGGCATGGAGGGAAACACTCCAGAAAATATTCGACGCGACTGACCACTCAGCCTGCATGCACAGAACGTTGACAGAATTCTTCACGCAACTGAAATGATCCCGTGGGTATTATGAACGCTTGTTTCGAGTGCAGAAATCCTTGCTCACTAAAGTCTGCATGAGTTGACATTTCAATGCGGTCTCATCGCCATTCAATTAAAACTGAAGACTAGTCACATGTCGTGTACGTCAAAAAGTATGTTCCTAAAAATTATGCTACAAGTTGGATGAGCTGTGCAGATGCGCTTGGTGGAGACTCATGATGGTTGCGCGTGGAGCATGCGTTGGCAGCAAGCCCTCCAATGATATACAGCGGTGCACAGGTCTGTAAAGGGAGTCGGACGGTTGCGTGGACTGCGTTACAAGTAAGCCTGACGCTGGGTCTGGTAGAGAGCACGGAACACTTTTCATGCGCCTGAAAAAAATCTGAATCTAGTGACTGCTCGCTAAAACTTCTGAGTGTAAACGTGTTCATACTTAGTGTCCTGTGGAAGGACTTGGCGTTTGTAACTTAGACACTCGCACTAATTTGTCGTATGCGTAAAGTATCACAAATCACCGCATAATTATTGGTAAACATTGCGACTGAATAATTCAGCAAATTTTCGTTGATTGAAACGTAGCTGTTTATTTTATTCCCTTCATTCAGAACTGCGTACTTTTTCGCTGCAAAACATTGTTTTGAAAGTTGAATGTCTTAACTTCAATTTTACTGTCAGCCTGATCAAAAAAATTACTGATCTGGGCAGCCACTGCAATTTGAGCCTCATTGGTAGTGTAAATTCGTCTGATAAATTTCGCTCTTTTTCCTGCGTTGTCATTGACGTATTTCTTAGATTGTGTTCTGTTTTACCTACGTTTGTTTTACTCCTCTGTGATTGCTTTGTTTTATTCATGTGCTATACTTCATGCTAATCCTTGAATACTTTCACCCTTCGATCATGCGTGTTTTCATCAATTTTCGTACTTTTTATTTCTGATTAATTTTCTAGCTTCCTTCTGGCTATACATTGTTCTCTTTTTCGTGCTCCTTAGTTGCAGTGCCTAATATTCTTTTATGGGTCCAACTGCATGTTGTGTTCTCTGTTTACTATGCTTGTTCTTTCTCGCATTCAGTTGACGCTCGCATCAACGGACCTCGTCCCAACGGACTTCAATACAATTGGAGGATCTGAACATGCTCAACTTGGTCCATCTGAGAGTACAATTCTAAAAATTTATGTTAGATTTCTCTTCAATGCAGGGAAGAGCTTCAAGTTCTTTCAAGCATTGCGCGATGTTACCTGTATGTGTCCACCATTATAGGACCGCTTCTCCTCCGCTTTCGTCCCTTGATACGAGTGTCAAACGTACCAGCCATTTTGACCACATGTCTTCGCTTGCGAACAACGTATGAGCTGCCAAATGGCTCGCGTGAGTCTCCATGTTATGCTTGTCTCGACGGAGCGCCGGGCTTTCCTTTCCCATACGACGCTAGAAACTGAGGCCGTGAGCGTGGTCGCTCTCTTCTACCGTGCGACCGTTCTCACCTCGTTTTTTGTAGGCTAATAACGTGGGCTTTCCAAACCTATAAAAGCTTCTATGTTTTATTGTGTTCAAAGTGCTTCATGTCCCATCAACTTGAAATGAGCTTTGATTAGGTTGTTTTCTTGTATTGGTGGTTTCTGTAGAGTGCTTTCGTATTTTCCTAAAGTTTCCTTAAAAAGGAATAATTTGAACATCTTTATTCTTGATTTTTCAGTAAATATTTAGATTTCAGACATTACTGGAAAGCTGCCCGTACTGAATTAGAGGTGAAACAAAGGTTGAGATGTACATAGCTTTATCAACTTCAGCGTGAGCGGCGTAGAACTGGGACACGGCGGTAAGCTGCTCATTATTGCTGAAGCAAATACAGGAGGTGCTGATGAACTTAATTTTGCTCATTATCTGTTTAGGGACGCAGGTGCTGCATGTTTGAAATTGTAGATAATCTGTTAAGTGATGTGGCTGCGTTTTGTTTCGTTAGATAATTTGTACTTCTGATTTGCATCCCATGCAGGAAATAGGAGTCTTTATTGACATATTTTCATATAACATAATTGCAGGAGTTTTTTTCAGTTTTGAACAACGTTTGAACAGCGTACACAACTAGCGATTTCACTCCCATTCCAATTTAATTTTCGTAAAAGTTGATGTAGAAATTTAGTGTTGACTGCTCAGTTGGTGCGACCACTGGACGGTGCACGACCTGTCACAGATGCAGCGCACGCAGCTGCGCACGAGTTGCGCGTGCGCGCCGTACTGTACGTGACGGCTGCTATAACGGAGCGCAACGCGCCAGCGGAAGTGAACGAGTTGTATAAAAGGAAATATGGGAACTATGGAGAGTTGGCTTGCTCTTGCGGCATGAGTTCAAGTAATAAACTGACGAAACAATGGAGTTGAAATCCTGTAAACGATGATTAACGAAGAGCACGGAGATTGCATAAGAAATCCGGTTAAATTTCTCCGCAAAAAGGTCGTTTGAAATGCATCATGCAGCGGGTAATCTGGTGTTGAAATGATTGATTTATTTTTGTTGAATTTTATGACCGTTGAAAGTTGAAATGGCATTATAAACACACGCCGTCGTCTGTAACCATCTCACTCAGATCAAACCTCGTGCTTTCTGATGCTATTTTTTGGGTGCAGACTGCTTCATTGTCTCATGGGTGCCAGAAAAATGCAGTTGTTTTAGAAACCCATCGGGTCACTGACCTGCAATTTTAACCTAGGTAAATAAAACCGGGCACTGCGCCGACGTTCATTTGCTAGTACATTAGTTGTCACTGGCTCCTGATCTTAAGGGGTCAGGCGGAGAGGTGCAAGTTTCGGGCTATGGCCTCGACATGATTTCGGATTCTTTAGACAAATTATTGGCCGACAGTGCAGTCCTCTACCGAGTTATTGAGTTCATTGTGAGCTCAGTGAGTCCGAAGCAGCGGTACTTCAGTGCAACTTGTACATCGTGTGATGTTTAAAATTCAATCGTGGAAATATTTAGAGAACAGAGGAGCCTCTCCTTCCGTGATTTGTGTACCGCTTTTTTCGGTAAGCTGTATTTTTCTTCTGTGATGAGAGAAGCCGCCGTGAAAAAACCTGCTATTTATAATTGCTACAGCTTCAACTTGTCTTTTTTCACCTTTTAAGACTTTACCTTTTTCTTGAACATCGAAGATGAGCAATAAAAGTTCCTATGTTTGCTCATAATGCTCATGGGTATTCGTGTGCATTTTATATGACAGTATATTCCAATTTAGCCTCAAACTTCGTGACAGTTGACTTATATTGTGTTCAAGTATGTAAGTTGCATAGTTTTAATATATAACACATGAATTCTTTGTAAACATTATTATTTCGGAAGAGTATAAAACCTTAAAATGTGTGGTAACCAAGTATATTGGACGAGTATTTATAGTAAGGGAATTATTCCCACGGTCAAAGGTGAAACTGACAAATGAGTAGCTGTTGTTCTCAGTATTTCACGAAAACAGAATTCATCATGAAAACTCATTTAGCAGAAGGGCTGCTAGTGAAGTCAAAAGGTATTTTTGAAATAATGCCTTACTATAGACGAAAAAAGCAGGGTGTATCTAGGTTTTCATTTGTATTATTTTTAGTAATGCAAATAAAACATTCATAGTATCCTATTTTTCGAAGTCTTGTATTCCGGAGAACTCAACTTAAAAAGAATTGAATTTTTCTGAAATGGAATTGGCTTCTCCGTTACTTAAAAGTGTTTCGGGTAAAAAAATGAGACGACAGGCTCTAATGGGCGTAGGCCCGGTGGCGTTACACTCCGTTTTCTTCAGCACAAAGAGCGTGTTAGTCCGTTTTCTGAGGAACAATGCGACCGAGGACTCGCGCTAGTGGAGCGCATCTGCTGCTGACACCCGTCGTTGTCTGTCCCTCAGCACAACTTCGAAATTTTGGCGTTTAGGATTTAAATGCACAGGAAATTTTTGTGTTTAGGATCCGACAGGGCGTGAAATATTCGCGTTTGGTATGGGATACAAAGTTGCTCAAAACACTGATCTTAGGATACAAAACTCCACAAAATGTTGGTGGTTGACGTGCAAAGTACGTGAATTTCTGGCGTTTGAGATGCAAAAGTGCACGAAATCTTGGTGTTTAGGGCGCAAAAGTGCATGAAGCGACTTCGTCTGAGACGGAAAAGTGCCCCGAAATCGTGCTAGGCTCTTGTCCTCCTGTTGTCTTAAAGCTCAGAAATGACCCACTCTCCCCGTAAGAAAAAGGTGTATACAGAATCTTTACGCTTCACAGGGATTAAAATATAAAATAGGACTCAGTTAAAGTCATCTCATCAGGAAAAACGCAATTGGTGGACGGCAGCTTGACACTAGTGTTGTACTGCTCGACGCACTCAGATACCTCACTATATAACGATCTATTCTTTTCTTTTCAGCTTGTGCTTATTAGCATTAATTAACGGCTTTGTTAACACAGTATCGTCAGAAGAAATTTGAATGTACCCTATGCATCAATTGGTAATTTTTGCGCTTTGTGTTAACGCATATCATTATTTGATGGGCGTACGAACGTGTCTCCTAGTCTACCGTTGTTATACGTATGTTCAAACGACACGCATACGTCAAGGTGTGCACTGCTGTTGACCGGAAGGTGGTAGTTCTTGGGTTCCATATTCTTCAGTTTTCCTATTCGATATTTTGCCATGTGTGTCTGCCTAGTGAAATGTTTCCAGTTGTGAAATGAAATGAATTGGTGCGAATGAAGCAAGTGCATATAATAAATAAAATTGAATATTATATTACCTGCTTAACGTAGGAACTGCATGTGCAGTGAATTGCAGAAGTTAGTTTTATTGAAGCCACATCAACGCGTGCCTTCATAAAATCACGGAAAATAAGGTGTTACTTCAACCAAAATTGATGCATGCAGCAGTTATTTCAGTTAGAAATTATTTGTAATGTATTTCCGTAAACGCCTACTTAAATATACTTTAGATACAAATGCTCACACGCATTGTCCACCTGCAAATTGCACATTCACTGTAGGTACTCGTCTGGCACGAAGCGCATTTTGCTGGTAGTCTTTTCAATCACCTGGCGTTACTATTCTATTTCGACCTCCGTTTTAATTTGAACGTTAGGGTAGCCACCGCCACTCGCAACGCCCCACCGAAGCTGCAACGCGGTAATTTCCTTCCTTCGCTCCAGTAATTCTCATCTTCGCGCAGTTTCGTTTTTAGGCGAAAAAACCTTGTGCTCGAGCTTAACGATCACCTGCTTTCCCTTCCAAAATTCCTAGACCAAATGGTCTGAATGAGCGCGATTGGCTCGAATGGAGCATTTATTGGTCTCGGAACGACTTCAATATGCTTTAAATTAGTCTTAGATAGCTCTTTGGACAAGTTTCAATTCAGAATAAATGTTAGGCTTGGGAAATTTTTGTCATTTTTTTGCCATTTTGGGATCGTAGTCAATATTTGCGACTGAGAAGAAGTCGGGTTCAGACTATTCTTCGGACTCTGAGACATTTTCTGGGTTAAACAAAGTATTAAATCCGGAAAAGATTTTTTACTTTAGCTTTTGCTGATATATTTACGAATAAAGTAATCACTTCCAACGAGCACGACAATGGAACGCTATTGATTGCTAATGATATAGACTGTGGAACAAAGACCATGTGTGATCAGGAGCCTACATTTTTGATAACTCGCTAATAGAGCACCAAGCACTCGGTTGCTTCCTGTTCCATGACGCATAAAAAGACTGGTTGTGCTGTTTCTTGCTAAAGCTTGTAAACCACGGAGAAATCTCGAATGCCCATCTTCATCACATTCTTTACTGATCTCTCACGCTTGGGTACGCAGTGTTTCTTAGGCGTGTGCCTATGACCGATAACATTTTCGTGGTATTTCACATTCATTGAAGAAAATAATCACTTGTGAAATTTGTGACTGGATTTGTGATTGGAACAAGTGTGTATTCACCGTAGATGTAGCAGAACACATCAGCGTCTCATTTTCGCCCTGAGAGACGAGCAATAGCATAGAATTCCTAGGCTCAACGCGATATTCCAATTTTGTAAATTATTTCTTAATTGGTAAAATAAAATTCTTGGCCACGAAAGGTTACTCGTTCTTCCGTGTGCTGAAATCGAAGTGTCGGTGAAAATTTCTAATTATCGTTTATGGCAATGAAATTCCATGGTCCACGACTGAACTTTTTCTCTTAATTTAGCTCTCGATGTCACTCGTTTCTTGCCAACAATAATTGTGATCCATATTGTTTTCTTTCAGATAGCTGTAAATTTTCATGAATTGCGCAATGTAAGCGTGGGTAAACTTACGACTTTCTGATAACCAGCTAGGAAAAATTTTTTAAATTCGTCCAAATCGATGACGCCATTGTGCCATGCACTTCTGCCTTTTCACATAGCTGGTGGTTTTACGACTAGTAGATAAAATTGGTGCAGTACTTTCAATGTACGCCGGGATATGTTGCAACGTAGCAAATGAAGTGGCGAACTGTACGTCAAGTCATATTTAAATATTATGACGCGTACACGCTCATCATTACTGCGACAATCGCTCTTTTTCATCTGTAGGAATTTTTATGATGAAATAAGTTTTCAGACCAAGCATCGTGATGCAGTCCATAGAATAGAATTTGGAAAGTTCTGCGTTGGTTGATAGATGGATCTGAACTTCGTAAAACTGTAACTTCAAATTGGTTACTATCGTTTGTGTTGGTTTTAATTTTACGAAAGCTTGTGCGAGTTGTACGAGACACCGACAAAGACTGTCGCGCACAAGACGGCGAAGCCATCAACATTTTTTTGGTGCCATACATGAGAATAAATCGTGTCAATCCTTCGACTAAAATTGGATTTCCTTGCGTTGAAATTTGATTTGAAATTGAAAATACTTCAGCGTGTGACTGAAGGACGTGCTCGAGAGGTCAAAGGCCCGACGATGGGCGCTG
>VOMN01112622.1:0-10238 GCA_014899125.1 Orchestia grillus | reverse complement strand
TTTATTTGAGGGAAAATCCATTTGGGGAGGTCTATTCGAGAGTAACGCCTATTCAAAAGGTCCATCTGAAGAATTCTATTTCGAGGGAATGCATGGGGAGATTTTATTTCGCTGGTCTGTACGCGGAGGGGGAGGGGAGAGTTGGCAGATAACAGTAAAAACTGCAACGAATTTCATGAGCTATTAATTGCCGCCAGCGAACTGACACAACATGAACTGTCAGCTGACGATGTGAAATGTGGAGCTCCATCAGTGAGCTGTTCAAGCAGAAAGCATCCATCAGTGAGCCAGTCAAGACAGATGGCATCCCAATCAGTCAGTCAGTCAGCAAAACACACCCAGCACAACTCAAGTGAACACCAGAACACCTGGCGGTAGGTGTCAGAACACCTCGGAACACCCCACAGATGTTTCACCAGCGTAACACACACAAATTTTCCTCGTTTATCTTAAAGCTGTCGGTAGAAGAGAAGCATTTGTGCGGCAAAATGTTCCCAAACAGCTGCACAGCTCACGAAATTAATGACTCTCTGCAGCTGAGGTCATGGAGCAGAAAAGTTTTTTACCTTTTGTATAGGTAAAAACAAACGGGAAAGTTCTGGCGTCTTTTTGAACAAAGATTTCTTTGTTCAAAAAGGTGCCAGAACTTGAGTAGGCTACAAGATACTATGTTTGGGCTAAAGCCAAGTCTCTGGAAAAAACTAAGCAGAAGCTAAACAGTAGAAAAGTTGAACCTTTGATGAACAGTAATTTGAGGAAGAAAGTCCAGATCTACGTAAAAATCCCACATGAAGCGCGACCATTTTACACTTCCATGCAGGACAGCATATTTTAGCTTTACATCTGATATCCACTAACATGAGGTACCTGTAAATGAAAAGTTCCACTGAGAAAGGTTCCGAGCTAATTTACAAATTTAATGCTGCAGAAACGAAAGGAACAACCACAATACAAATTTGGAGGAATAAACAAATACTTAAAACGAACGATATATTTTCGAGAAAAAAAAAACGATATATTTTTGCGAAAAAAAACGTATCTTCGTACCTCTATAGTACTAAACCCTTCAAAGATAGCAATGTTCACAATCACACTTTTCGAATCCCAGAATAATGGAACTCTGGTCAGTGCAGACACTTCGGTGGCTACACTAGAATATGTACGTACTAACACACTGGCCCTGCAACATCAACATGATTATATTATTGTAGCGCAAAATCAACAAGCAAAAGTTGTGTAATGAACTTTCATGAAAGGATTAACGGGATTTATTAAGAAATCTCAAACTTAAGTCACTGTAGACGAGGGTACAAAATGCGAAGTTAATGCGACCATACCGACGCCTAGAAAAGTAATGCGGAAATAATAAATAGCATCACACAAACACATTCAACTCGTACAGAAAAATTAAAAATAACACTCCAGAACGTAATACTGAAGGAAACATCAATGTATACAAAGATAAAGAAGAAGCCTATTGGAACACAGTTCAACAAAGAGCAAGCCATACTGCACCCATTCACGCGAGGTGCGCGAGGTGCACAACTCCTGTAATTGTTGAAATTAAAAAAGCATAGTTAATGCTACAACAGCTCAATGCACCGACGAGCTAAAAATCTAGTGTAAGTATACAGCGTTCAGGAATGTAAACACCTTATTCAACGGAGTAACAGAATTTTCAGCTAACGAATTGAAAGTGACCGAAAAATATGATTTCTGGAGACCCTTTAAAAGTTTCCGTTGACGACGGATAGACGAAATCGCAATTCACACGAGCAGTCCGGAAGTTCCTATCTACTTCTGCCTCTGGTCACACCACGCCCCACCATTCCTGCACTGAATTCTTAACACAACATGAAGTGAAGAGCAAAAACTTCAAAGTACTTTTGCCTACGCGCGTTTTTTTGTGCATTCAAGCTTTAAATAATGTTTAAACCTGACGCCGCGGAATGGAAAAATCAGCACGAAAAAGTAGAGTTAATTTTTGGTAACTGATTACTGAATTGAAGCGATAGAGTTCAATTTAAAAGTTTTTGAATCCGTACAATAGTACATACAACTGTGTTGAAACTATCATCAAAACTGTCGAACTTTCAAGCTAATTCTTTGGTATTATTGACTAGGAATGATTTCTTCAGTCTATTTCCTAGAGATAACAATATAATATAAAATATAAAAATTTTATTTAGCTAAGTCCATTCTGAATGCAATCATTATTCGATATCAAACACTAAAAAATTAGGACTAAGAAGCGGGCTTTTTCCCTCCGTAATTCTCTAATCACTGAGTAATACTTCATATTCTATCCTGAATGATACTTTACATTTAATTCATCAGCACTACACCATATTTTGTTTTCAAGTAATACTGCACACTTCCCCAAAATATTTCATATTTCCTTCTGGAGTGATAGTTCATACTTAGCCCATCAGTAATACAGATTTCATCCATCAATAATATTTCATAAGCCCCTTGAGTCGGACTTTTAAAATTACACAGCAAATAATTGGTAGATGACATAAACACTTAGAATCATTCTATCAATAATTTTAGTGTTTTCTTCATATTACCCACAATGGTATTGGCTTCAACCAAAAGTTTTCCAATCTTAGCTAAGTTAGAACACCAAACATAGTAAATTTTCTAAAATGCAGAGGACGAAAAATTACTTACGAAAAAGAATTCCAATCTCGTAGTGATGCATCTATTTGACGAGCTCCTTTGCAACAGTCAATTCAATAAGTATCAAAGTAGAGAGAATCCTACGATTGAAAATCGTGACAGGGAAGATATCAACATCAAATTAGCCATTTGATGCTACCAGTTCACAAAAGATGACAACCTTAACATGACCCCAAAAGTATAAACAAAGAACGTGCAAGTATAAATTGCATAATCTTATAATATGCAATATGTCAAGGACGGAAGAATTACGGCTATGAACTCAAAATGGTTGCGTTGGAAAAAGCACTTGAGCCAGCAATTAAGGCACCACGTAGCTATGCAACGTACATAGAAGTCTAATGAAGAACCGAGATGTGGAGCACAATGTGAGTGATTTCACTAGTAATGACAGGATGCTGCACAAGGTGATTTGCCACTTCAATGCTCGTCACTTTATATTACCAATACAAATTCGATGTGTGGAACAACTTTCTTTCTCACACAAATACCAAAAATCAACAACACTTAAATCTTTTTTTTCCAATGGAATTTTAACCTATAGGTACACAAAGTTGCTGGGCCGCCTAATACCCGCACGCAACTTTATCGAGCCTAAACTTTTGCCCTATATATTGATCAAAATAAACAGCTGGCACCCATACTCTAAGATTGAATATAGTATGGTTATCTAAAAGACAAGTCTGTTTGCATAAAACTACCATTAAAAATTTTGTTTTGAAACAAATTGTTTTTAAAATTCATTAGACACAGCTCAGGCTAGTTCCCTAAAAGCCTGGTAGAAGCAGAAGCACAGAAAACTACTCCTCTTCAGGAGTTTGCACCATTCTGCCCAGCGCCCCACACAGCCCTGTGCCGCAGCCACCATGTGCTGATGTGTTGGACATGAGTCGCTGGAAGGCTTCCTTCACAGCCTCTTCTTGGCCAAAGAGCAAGTCTTCAGTGATGACGAGCATGGTACCATCCGAGAGGCGATGGTGCTCTGTCACCCGCACTCCATTGGCAGTGACTTCCCCTGCACACATACGAGTAGTTTCAGCTGCATATCCACGTAGCACTGTGGTGCAAGTGATGCCATGGTTGCCTCCTAGTCAAAAGGTCCAGGGTTTCATAGCTCAGGGAGAGTGCTTCTCTTAAGAAGGAAAAATTACACACAATAAAAAAAATGGCCCACCTGTGTGCCTTGTGATGGCTAGCTTAAACTGCTGCCTAAATACCTATCCAAAACATAGATTTAGATGTAATGTTTACTTTGCCGAAATTAAATAGTAGCACCAAATACAAAAATCCCCTCCAGCAGCAAAATTATGCCAAGGTTACTAGCTGAACTGGTCTGAATCTTGATCACGAGCAAAGTTAAAGTACAAAAAAAAAGTCACAATCCGGTTGCTAAGGCTGTATACATACTGATTTGATCATAAATGTAGTCTGGTGAAGCAGGATTCCCCCTATATACCTACTGAAGAGGTAACCAATACATTTAAAACATTTGTCCATAAGTGTTTCACATTTGACATAATAATACAATCAACCAAAAATGATATAATAGATTAGACTAGAAAGAGCCATTTATGGGCCTAAATAATTTATCAGACTTCACGAGTAGCCAATAAAGAAAAAATGAATAAAATATTTTTCACAAACAAATTCACTGATGAAAAATAATGTAATGGTGAATACTTTTCCATGTTGAATTTGATATATAGAAATCTGAGACCCTATTGAAGTGCACCTGGCATGTCATTCCAAAAGTAACTGTCACAAACATACCATTCATTTGACCTTTTGAATATTGGCATGTTACATAAAGACCAAACTTGACTGAGGAATTGTAGAAAGCATGACTTTGACTTCATCAACATTGTAAAGAACCACAGGAGTGCAGCACAAAAGAAATACAGCAAAAATATTTCAATTTTATACAAGCAAGGCTATGTATAGAAAGTTGAATGAGTTTGGGTGTTCAAGGTGACCATGAATAAAAGGTGCATCTCACTGCATACAGCCAAATGAAACTCAAAGAACTTGAGACTACAAATTCTATCATATAACTTTGCATTCACTTCCAGTTAATTAGAAATACTTAATTGAATGCATGTTATTTGAGCTTAAGTCTTGGTAGAAGTGCTCATAAATTTGAATAGCACTTTTCTATCTCAGAAATTTTAAAAATTCATTGTATATAACAATGAAAGGACTTTGCATTCAATAAATAATTTTCATAATTCTTCAAAACAACACGTATATCCTCAACCATTTTGATAATTAGCACATCTGAATTGCAATATTACTTGTACTATGATTCTTGAGGAAAGTTCAAAATTAGTCGTACCTCTGTCATCCTTTTTGAAGACAATTTCCTTGCCATTGGCATTGGTGAGAGTGATGCCCTGCAGAATAGAGGTGTCTTCTAAATTCACTTCACTCTCCAGCATTGCATTGAGCAGGAAGCTGTGACGCAGAGCCGAGTATTCAGGGGCAGCGTGGTACAAGGGATGAGGAGCATCCATGGGGACCAGGTTTATCATTTTCATGCTATCCACTGCCATCAGTGTCTTGATGGGGCCAGGGCCAGGCTTCAGAACTGAAGCAGCATGAGCCCCCACAGCATGGTTGAAATGATATATATTTTGAGTTCATACCCAAGATATTGTACCTAGGTTATGTGGATTACCAATAACTTATTGCTAACCCATAGCAATGCTATGGCACACATATATACATATGGTCATCAGTGACTGTTTCACAAGGATAAATATATATATTTCATAAATTCTAGCATTCTTTTCCATACATTCTTTCACATTTGTAACTTCACTATAAATGTGAACTCACTATCAGCATATAGGAAAGAATTAGGTACTATACCTAGCTAAATAGCCAATGATTACATTCTCTGGAGCTGTAAGCTTTAAGAGACTTGTACACACCTTCCCCAGCATCTATGAAACGCTTCTGCACTCGCAGTCCATGCTCCCACAGGTTGATGAGTGAGCAACAGAGCTTGAATAATTCCTTCTGAACTTCTGTATTTAGTGCCGGTAAAGTAGTGAGAGGAGTGTTTGGTAAACTTGACATTCTAAAAATTGTGCTCAAATTTTAGATCAATCAAGTATCTGCAATTCAAAGGGAAATGTTTAATTTAAATAAATTTAATATTAAGCTACATATGGATTTAGCATATTATCATCCTAAGCCACAGCAAGAGATGCATTTGCCCTTACAGTTTGGTACAACTTGTCTTGCCACACTGATTTGAGACTGCTACCTACTTTAAAACATAATTTGTTAGTAAATTTATTCAAAATTATATAAAAAATTATTCAGACGCACAACTTTATTGTTGTATTAGCAGTAAATATTTCTTAATGTTAGAGTCATGTTGAACAACTCTGGAAACCTGGGGTAACTTACGAGTGGCCCACACTGCATAACAAAGACCATGGCCTTAAGTATAGGGAATTCTTCAAACCTAAAATTTTGACAGTAAATAAAAACAATTTACTATATACTTGGTTTAATAATCATTCAAATCAATTCATTGAAATACTTGAAAGAAAAATTCAGACAAAAGCCTTGTTTTAAATTTTTCAAAGATGGTGCTGCTAAGACCTGCGGAGAAAAATCTAAAAGGCCAAAGATCATTAATTTTGGACATTGTATGTGAAGAAGAGTTGGCTGTAAAACCCTTAAATAAGAAATTACTGACTAAAAAAGGGGGCTATTACTGCAAACAAAGATAATTTGAGAAACCTTGCCAGGGCACTTGAGACACTTGATAAAACATGTTTATAAAATTTTAATGCATTATTTGAGGTTATTTGTACATAAAGCTAGGACACAAAGTGCGTTCCTACATGAAATACCCCATGCATAGAAATGGCAAATAAAGAAGAAAGAGAAAAGAGATAAAGAATCAGCAGCAAAGACAGCATGTGGATAGAAATACGCTAAGTGGGCACAAAAGATACAAGGCCTGAAGGCCAAGCTAAATCTGAGGTAACCTAACATTGTCACCCTGGGAATGCCATTCCCCCATACCATAGGATAGACAAATCTAACTAACTATTGCTTATTGCTTACCCTATTGCTTATTCTATGCCTCCTAAGGGGATACATACATCATGGCATTTTCAGAGAAGCAATCTATCAATTAAATAAACAAGAAGGAATAGAAAGAGAAAAGAAAACTGGAAACACAAGCACAAAATTTATTCTTATTTAGTTATCCAATATAATATTTTTATTTTCAACATAAATATTTTTTCAAATAAATTAACATTCTTACTTATACACTTCTCTCATACAGAAAACATATATCAACAATTGAAAGCATTATACTCTGAGGAGTGAATAAATGAAAAATAATACAATAATCAGACAACATGCATTTTGTTCACAAGTTCATCACCCTCAGCATATTAGTTAATAACTTTATGAGCCTATAGATGGAATGGGATAAATGCAATTCCCACAAAACTACACTTAAATAAAATATAACCTAATAAAAGCCCCAGCAAAAGTTTAGGAATACCATACATACTAATATTTAGAGGTAATAGTTTTCAAAATTGCTATAAAACAGTTTAGCTAATACCTGAATGTTGATTTATTTCTGTGCTAAAAAATATCAAAATTTATATCAATGTATCTTTAAATTGAACATGAGATTTATTCCACAAAGTTGTACCAATAATTTTATAAAAATTAATTCTCAAATTCCAATTTTCAAGCTTGAACAATGACAAATATCTACTCTGAATTACATAACATCCAATAAATTACAAATAATATTTAGCTAACATAAAATATCATCTACTCATCTTAGAAAAAAATTTAGTTGTAGAAATTTCTTATTTATGAACACAATGACAGATCAACACTAAGCTAAATTTCAATTAGAACAATGATTTAACACAGCCCATCAGAACAGTTAAGTAATTAAAAACCAAACTTGAATTGATTTTCTCATAGGTATTGACTTAATCATAGCTATGCATGCAACATGCAAGTTACTGTTTCTACTAGTTGGCATCCCACCAAAAATAGTGAGACAAATGATGTTCTCTTGAGATGCCCTCTTACAGTAAATCTGACATATATTATTTGCGTATTACCACTAATATAGACTGCCTTCTGCCCTTCCCTGACAGTCTTGCTGGTTTGTTAGAAACACACACCTGGGAATTTTCTCCCATCTAAAGCCTAAAAAGCTTGACAGACCAAACAAGCAAGCAGCACTGGGCTATTACTATACAGTAGGACGAGTCGTTTAAATCATGAAAATATAAATGTGGTCATTTAACCGTCATTATAATAGTCATAATATTTGTTTGCAAGAGATATTTTTACCCAACATGGCTACAAATGGGGCTACCATAAATTTTTTTTTTAGTACCTTTCCTATTCTTCCAAAAGTATTGGAATTAAAATAATTTTAAAATCACATAGAAAACTCAGCCATTGTGAAAATATGGGAAGATACTGAATAGAATGGATTTACTATTACTACTAGCTCCAATTCATGATATCTATCTATTCCAACTTTCATGAGTGAGTGCATTCAATGTAATATTTCATTAAGAGGGCATCAGAATATTGGCTCATATGTAGTAGGCAGCATTAGGCACTCATTTTGGTTTTGATTAGTCTCCAAACCATGAGGTGACAAATTTTAACAAATGCAATGCCAAACTCAGGCCGCTGTTCTTTCAGAGAGGCCAACTTACATATAGCAAGAATTATACATCTCATGCTACTTTTACATCTAATAGTCATCACACCAGAAAAATTTCTTGGTTACAAAAATTTAAATTTCAAATAGATTGCAAATTTAGCTATTATTGTAATGCCAAATATCTTGAACATTACATTTAATTTTAAAATATATCCAAATATGTCTTCCATAACTTACAATTACAAATTCAGAAAATTACTACTCTAAGTAATTTTATGCTGACATCTTGTTAAAATAACACCTTACTGAGAGCACATACTAATGATATATATACAAAAAAATCAAACATCTAAATTATGATTTACTCTATAAAAACAACTGATAAAAACCACTTGTATAATTACTGAAACAATACTTCTACAGTAGACAAATTTTCATTACATAATTGAAGAGAAGATTTGCCAAGTATCATACATACAAAAATTAAGTTTGTCTAAGTTGCAGCAGCTACTTTTCCAAAGTTTTGTAAAAGAGCAAACTAGTTATTCTAGAGGCAATACCAACTGATTTTCTGATACGGACTGTTCAGAGTCAACACTTTTCGAATATTTTAATGACTGCCACACACCATAAAACCTCCCAACATCTGCCCTTATCTCGACCCTGCTCCCCACCACCTGAGGACTGACACAGATCACATACATAGTATACTTATGTAATTGATCTGTGGGACTGACAGTCTGACACAATTGAGACACATGTGTTGAAACTGTTTACTGTTCAGTGAAGAGTTTTTCCAGTAAATAACAACAACGTGTTGTAAAGATCATGCTTCTAATATCAACCTGGAAGCCAAAAAAAATGGAAATACAATCAGTATTGCGTATTTGTTAACTTTTCCTCACCTTGTTTGGCTTGAGCCTATTACGGCAGAACTTCGTATCACATCACCTATGCGTCCCTTACTCCAAATTGATTAGTATGGCTTCCGATAAGTAGACTTAACCTTCGATATTGAACTTTTGACTCAAAATGAACGATGTATGAAGAAAGTGTGACTTCTACCGTTTCTTGTAATGTGTAAAATACGGTAATTTTTTGATTAATTATTATTTTAAATTTGCCGCAAACTACCGGCCACTTCCTTATTATAATATCCGTTTCCTGAAAATTCCCTTTCTTCTTCTTTAAGTTGTCACTGGGTCTTCGGAAGCTAATCCANACGACATCGGCTTGGTCCGTCCGTTTTCTATGCGAAGTTCCTGCGTGAAACTACTCCGCCGGTTAACCCATCAGAGCTAATGAAGTGATAACAAACAATATGACTGTAATTTTTAACCAAAAATCACTTAGTGATAATGTTGGTTAATAACCAGAGTGCCATTTCTGGTCCCGATGGTAGTCACTACACTATATACCGCTTAAAAATTCAGTTGAAAAACCAAAAGTACCATCGGTATTCTTCCAGATGTAAATGTAACCGTATCTTTAAACTTTAGACTTTAAGAGGAGTTCAATTTAGATAAGATATAATTTAAATTGAGGCTTTTGAAGCAGCCGAATACTCCTAAACACTAGTCCTCTTTTCTTCATCCACCATTCATGTTGCAATTGCTTCTCTCGCGTAATTCGTCCATGATCTTCTTTCTCTCCTTCCATACATTTACAAAGAAACGCTTGAGACTAGACACAGCACTGGCTAGCATTCTTTTTTCCAGGCTTAGGACCACCTTTATTCCTCTATCTTTTCTTTTTTACCACTCATTTATATCTGCTATTCCACATTCTTTCCTTAACAATCGAAATAGTTTCATCCTTTCATTTTCACATCCTTTACACTATAGCCAGAGCTGGGCAGCGCTACTTTGAAATGTAGCGG
>VOMN01112615.1:0-43277 GCA_014899125.1 Orchestia grillus | reverse complement strand
ATCATATCCTATCGCAATGCTACGCAATTTTACTTCACACACGTGCAATTTCAAAATGTTCCAGCGAATAACTGAAATCTCTTCTTTTTTTCTCTCCTCTGGCATGATTCCGTGGATTTAGTTTCCTCGGCCGTACTTTTGGTCAAAGAAATTCGCGTCGGCTTGACGGCTTGTCAATTTTCCATTCCGGTTTGAATTCATTTCTCCTGCAATGTTACTCAATATTCACTTCCGGTGAGCCGTTAACAAGACCGATGGCGTTTCGGGTTTCAGTGCGACGTTTTGCAACGCTGTGTACGATAGTAAAGTTAGTTTTGGCTTTCTTAGTTACCGCAGTGTCTTTTTAGGAGTTCACGCCGTCTAATTATCTCACAGTTCAGCGAAGTCATTTGAGATACTAATCAAAACATCATTTTAAATGTTTGTTTATCAAATACTTGATTTCGCGAAGAGTAATTTTTTAGTTCGTATTAACGTACCACTAATAAAAGCCCGTTGAATTTGTAATGATCAGTTTCACAGTGACTGAAGCTGGTCCTGTGCAAGAATCCCTGATGACTGAACGATTTCAACGTATTTAATACGCGTGTTTGTTTGGTTGAAGCGTCCATATCAGGAGGATTACGGTATTAAAATATGTTAAAAGCGCGTTTGATGCATCGAAATATGGAGAGAATAAGGGCTTCAAATCACTGCTTGCAAGGGAGAACGAAGGCGAAGGTACTTCTCAACATAAATATTTTCTCCACCCTGATACGATTTGTTAAAAGGTCATTGCTTTTTTATCAAAGTCTCATGTTGTTCGATGCATATTTTTCTTTAGTGAGGTGTGAGAAAATCAGAGGAAAATTGTAATTTATGAATAATTGAAAGAAATATGTGAAGAAGTTTTGAGTATTCGCTGCTCCAGAGAATGAAAAATAATAAAAAAGCAGTGGTTTAAATTCACGGACTTCCATATCAGAAAGATCTTTCCACACATGCACATGTTTTCGGTGACACGTTGAGAAATCAAGTGTTTCTTCTCATTGATATTCGAGTAGAATGGGTTGGTGGAAGGACGAATATTTTAACTGAAAGGAAGTTTTCACCTGAAACAATCCATGGTTTCCATGCCGAGGTAGAACATTTGATATGCAGAGCAGAACAAGATCAAATTTCTCTCACGAGCAGTGCTAAAGTATTAAATCCTTTATGACTTTGTGTTACTACATCAAATTTGAACTAAATTTTTTCTTAATGAACAAAATTTTTTTCGAGGGCGCTGCTTCACTCGCTGTTATTTTTGTATCTTTTTCTCAATGGAAAACTCGACTATCAGAGGCTCAAAATTATTAAACATTACTAGTAATTGATGTGGTACCAGCGTTAACTGGTACAATTATTGGCGTCATTATGGACGTGGTACCACGCCCAACTACAACTTCTCCTCAAGTTACGTAATGTAATTACTCTATGATTTTCTCGAACGAAATTCAATTCTTTTTCGAGAAGTCATAATTAGGCACCTCCTAATTAACTCGCTAACTTAGCAGCCTAACTCACCAATTAGTGGAGCGTTTGAAGTCGAGCGCTTTCTCTGCTGTAAAAGTTTGCGAGTTTAAAAACTCTGCAGATACGAGCACGGCAATGTTAGTAAATTGATGCAATTTCGATACACTTTCCTCACAGTCATAAGACGAACCTTTTAACTAGAAACGTTCAGCTCCAAGGTGATCTCTGTGAACGCTAATGAGATGAAGAAAAACTTGGTAATTGATTTCAGGCATTAAATTCAGATGCGAGTAAAATTCAGTCGATGCGTTTTTTACTGTATTTAGGAAAATTAATTTCCTTAGACACGTTGACTTTATTGGGCATGGAATATGTAATCTACTGAGTATTATAACGTTAGACTGAATCGCGTAAAATTAGAAGGTGAAGGGATTATGCCATGCCGAGACTAATAACAGTTTACAATCTGTTGAAAGAGTTCACGTGAACGCACCTCGCTCGTGTACCACAGTTGCTTTAGAATCACATCTCATTAAAAGCCCTGGAAAATGCCCCTTAGTATTATGTACCATGAATTTATCGATTCCTGGAAACAACAGAATTTCAAGAGTTGCGCAAATGCGTCTTATAATTAGCATGCGACGAAGATGAAGGGAATTTGGATCGTGGCACGTCTGGTCGTGATGAAGCTAGAATGCCTGCACCATGGACCGCCTGTGTCTCAGATGCCCCAATAAATCCGATGCCTTGTGAAAAGAATGCAGCAAAAGACAGGGGAGTCATGCGACGTAGGAGGCAGCGGAGTCTGACTGTTTTTTATTCTTTGGGAAGTAGAGATGGCTAATTCGAAGCAAAACTTGTAATTATTTCTGTCAAATTGAAAGACTGTGCAGTAGGTTTCAGATGAATAGTGAAAAGGCATCAAAAGTTAATGGTGACTTTACGTTACCTTAGTTTGGTCTCTTTTGTAAAAGTCCAAAGGGACTAATTACTCAGAAATTACGTTCGCTCTTTCAAATAAATTTTAAAAGTTTATCTGCTCCCTATATTAGACGATATAAAATAAAATAAACAATCAACTGTAATTATCGCTTGAATGAAATCTCACAGATAAAAATGTGCAATAATTATTCTACTTTTTTTTTAACGGTGAATCATCATCGTTGCTTGGGCAGTGCAACGTTGAAAAAAATAATAGCTCAACAAAAAAACGCAGGCTACATCTTGCTAACAGACATTATCGTGCCAAACAGATAATGATATGGTCGATCTTAAACAAAAATAGCGCTATTTCTGACATGGTACCAACTGCTAAATTCTCATCTTAACTTTAAACTGTTTTAGCAATTTTCATTCAGCAAATTAACGAGAACTTAGCTGTTGGTGTGAAATTTGGGGCTATCAAGTTAAGCAGAGGAAGCGTACTGGTCTTGTCAAGATATATGTGTTTATGTTGGTATTTTTGTGATACAGCGAGCTGTAAATATCACTTGTGCGTGATTCAATGTGGTTGTCCGAAATACATATCGTGCTTGCTTCGCTCTTGCTCTCGTACAAACCTAGAGTTTGCGCGAGCTTGTGCGTAATCCGTGATTATGGAACATCTTATTCGAAGCAAGCAGGACGTGCACCAAATAGCACCTTTAAAACTGCATAGAAATATGACCCGCTAGTCATCCTCGATAGCTGCAGTATAAAATCAGTGCCAAAATAATGTTACATTTGATAGTAGTGAAGTATGAAATTTCGTGACGAATATAAGGCTTTTTATTTTCATAATAAAATCCGGCAAGTGAACAATCCCTATAGGAACAGGAAGCCTCAAAACTTACATCACCAAAGAGCAAGTGCAGAACCTGCTTTGAAAAAAGATAGTAGATGTTATTTTCAAAGTGAATGAGTTCATTCACGATTCGTGCGTTTGTAAATTTCCTATTAATACATTCTTTTAGCATAAAAGACGGTCACTCGAACGGCTTCTGAAGGTGTTTCTGCATGCTCAATCTCCACTCTTTATTTCAAGAAATAAAGGAACTTGAATCATGTTCGTACAAGAGTTATTCCAAGTTTTATGAGTGTTTAAGCTTCACAATTAAACGTCGAATGCGAAGGCAACAAATCACAACTCGGGCCACCCAACTCAAAGCTCCAACTCTCCACACGCCGTCGCCTGGGTGATGTAAAACTCACCAGCTTCTGCGCATTTACAAAACGAAGATGTCGCTTCTATTGAAGCTTTGGCTCAGTAAACAATCATGCCGAGGTCAGAGGAACAATGTCTGGGTACACAACCGTGATGGCAACTTTCACAGAACGATTCATCGTCCCAGGCAGCCGCTTGCTCATTTGCTTTGATGAACTCCTTTGATTTTACCTCATTCTATTACTAGGTTGTGCTAGAGTTTAGCGTTATTTGGGTCAAGCAGTGAATCTTTTTAGACAGTGCTTCTTTTGTTGAGGCTGACAATACTTAAGCATGAGACGCAGACTCAGAATGAATCTGAGGATCGCATTGTGATGGTGATGTGGATAAACATCGATGTTCAGCTCCACCCAAAACTAAGTAGCAAGTATTGGAACCGTAAAATTTAAAAATCAGAGTGCAATTTCATTGAAATTTTTCTTAAATGCAAACATGTATAAAACTTTTTTATTTGAAAATTTTCAAGTTACGATAATGCATGGCATGTTATGGAACTTTTCTTTGTTTCAGGAGTCCAAAATTAAGAAACAATGATGAAAATGTTGATGCACCTTTTAAATATCTAGCTTTTTTACAATTAAAAGATCGAAATAGAAAAGATGAAGATCGCTTAGAATCCTTGCAGCACTTGCACCTCTGGCACAACGTCGGAAAATAGATACAGTTTTCAAATCAGAACTAGTAAATTTGAGAAGAAAAAATTGCACAATTGAACAAACTTTTCAAAAGATCAGTTATTCCAAAACAGTAGTGAGCCGAATTCTGAAATTTTGTGATAAAATCTGCAGGATAACTAAAACAAGGAGGCCGGGTAGACCCAAGAAAACTACAGCACGAAAGGACAGGGTTATGCGAAACCTCGCTGTCAGAGACCATTTTCCGTGTGATACAAAATGAATTTCTCTATCCGATGTGACCAAGTATTATAAAATCGGTACTGCGGCTTACATTTCGCGGATAATTGAAGATGACGTCAGGGTTTCGCGGCAAACTGCGTCCAGGAGTCTGCATGAAATAGGCCTCGATACAACATCTCCTCCAAAAACGACACCGATTGGTAAAGAGAACCAGGGAGCAAGATTGGCATTTGCATACAAACTCGTCAGCAGGACAAAATAATATCGGAACAAGGCATTTCTTAGTGACGAGTCTAAATTTCATGCAATCGGAAGCGATGGTAAACAGTTTGTACGAAGAAGAACTGGTGAAGGTTTGAAACCTAGCTGAATAAAAAGACTGTTGAGTTCAGTGGGAGCTGCGTGATGGTGTGCGGCATGATATCAGGGATGCCACGGGCATCTCTTGTCCGCTTAAACAGTAAAGTTGGTGCCGCTGTGTACAAGAATGTAATGTAAAAAATGATGTACCAGTGTTGTCACATTCAAGAATTGAAAGTCCTGTACTTACGCAGGATAAGGCACCCAGCCGTAAAGCTGAGCTGGCTATGAATTATTTAGAGGAACAATGTATAGAGGTTATTGACTGGCCTCGTCAGAGTCCAGGTACGAATCCAATAAAAACTGATGCCAGACTCTAGGAAAAAATGTCCCGGTAGGACATACAGCAAGTGATGAAGATTTATGATTGAGATTGCAAGAGGAATTATGAGATTACAGTTGACGAGTGTCGGGGTTTTTGTGAAATCCTGCTGATGTCGTTGCGCAACAGCAATTAAAAACATGCGTAGCAGTATAAAATATTGAGATTAACCATTTGCGCTCTATTTTGATTTCGTATTTATTTGAATAATTGATTCGTTTTCTTAATTTTGCATACCTGTGAATACATCAAGTTCAATAACCTTTATTGTATTATTTCTGCAGACCTGAAAATTTGCTGAAAATTTAAGTATTGTAGACGTTTACAACCAGTAAAAAATTTAAAAAATTGACAGCATGCTTTTTTTAATTTCTCAGTTTTAGTTCTTGCTCCGTAATTTTGAGCAGAATTGTATTAGAAAATTTCACTAAAATTATGTATATATACTGTACATAAATACATTATGTAAATATGTATAGAGTGTCCAACCCTATGCCGGAGATTGGCCTGCCATTTTGATTTATGTGCTTTTAAAATGCACATAAATCCAAATGGAACATAAAACTGAATTGATGCGCTTAATATTGAAGAAAAATCAGCTCTCCGGGCAAAAGAATTGTCACCTGCTACTAATATGGTGAAGGACCTTCATGAGCACGAGCAATGGAAGCCATTCTGCGCTGCATTGAGCCTACAAGTGTCTTAATGCATATCTGGTTGATTTTAAACCACTATTTCATCAACTGATCTCGCGGCCACAGTACGTGGACGATCTTCTCGACTCCTAAATTGTCCCATCTATGTAGTCCCATCAATTTTCTACATGGCGCATGTTTGGGCACTTAGCTGGGCAATATAAATATCTGACACATTCTTAATGACTGTCATGCCAATTAATGAGAATTCTAGCCCGATGCACCGCGCAGTTTTCATCCGGAAATACAGGTAAAATAACAAGTCTTTCATTATTCAGGTATTGTGAAAATGGCAAAACTCGGTAATCTGGCAGCTCAAGGTAGCCATGCTGGTTTAGTTTGACTAAATACCTCAACTAAAAGACCCACTTTTATGCTGTTGAAACAGTCCCAGGACGTGACAGACTCTTCCCCTTTTCCTTGCATCGAAAATGGTACACAAGTTTCATTGAAGGCTTCATGAGGTCTTCGATGAACACGACGGCGGGTATCATTGCTACAGAGTCAGAACAGTGATTTATCTGACCACGTGACGCTTCTCCTTTCCTTTACAGTCCAGTGTGAGTGTACTTTGGTCCAATTTAAACAAGGGATCTTGTAGCCCAGAGTTTATACTGGCCTTTTACGAGCCGCTCTATTCCAAATATCCATTGCATGGAGTTCCCTGCGATGAGTTCACTCAGAAACAGCAGAAGGAGGGCCATCATTGACGCTTCGCAGTAGTTCCAGCCTCGGTACAAAGCGCGTTTCAATTCTTGTAGCAACCAAAAATTTACCTCGCAGTGACCTGGCTGCGACCGCAAGCTGTGCTTATTTTCTTGATACAGTATAAGTCATTTGTAACTTTTCGCTCGTATATTAGAAACTTCTGTAACGTTCTTCAGTGCAGCAAATTCAAGTGGAATTTAGAGCGTCTTTGTGGTTGAAAATGCATGCATGAAACGTTCGATACTTTGAATTATTAAATTTCAAAATGAACTTAGAGAAATTATTCCTCGATTGCGAACAAGTTTGAAAAGCGTGTTGAGAAACATCGCAAAAAACTAATTGAACTATCTTTACCAAGCAGCTGGCCTGGGTCTTTAACTAGCGATGTAGAAGAGAAATTTGATTCAAGATCACTCGGATATAAATTATGCACTCGTATATTTAAATACAGCGTATCCATGAAATATGTGTCCAATGATTTTAATGATCAATAACATTATGCATTCTTCACACTGTACAACGATTCAATTCAGTTATATTTCTATAGCTTTCATCCCTGCAAAATGGAGTTTAAAAAACGCCATTGGATTTACATTTAAAATCAGTAGAGACCTATTTCGTGGACTCAGTATCTGAATTATTTCTATAAAAGCAGAAGAAGTGAAGGAAATGGAAAAAGTTTGTCTAAGGAAGAAAATTTACGATTCCCCATATTTCATGGATGAACTTCAATGCGTACAAAAGATAAAAACACAATCCATCAAAAGAGACTTTATATGCTTATAACTACCAATAAAAAATATCCTGGCTGCCATATTTCGACATTCAACTAGTCGTACCATCCACGACTTGACCCACAAGTTTGATTATTAATTAATGTTCTCAATTATTATGCGATGAAGAGTTTTAATGCAAGCATGTGCTTATGAGCTAGTGAAAATATTAAGCGTCGAAATGTTTCTAATGAGTTGCGTGTGAAGAGCTGTGAATTATATACTTTCAAACCCAAGCTCGGTACAAGATCACTTCGTGAATGAATTATTGTCTTATGTATACCGATGGAGTGCTGAAAAACTTGTACAGTCTATTTTTTCAACTTTCAAATAAACAAGAATATTGCATCAAAATACGGCATGAAATTTTGAACATTAATCTTCAACGCAGCCGGCGCCCACTTTTTGCTTTTTTTACGCATTCAATTTAATCTGTCAAGTTGACGAATTAAAAAAACAAGTCTACAGGCTTTGAAGTCGATTTAAAAATGTACATAGTAAATAAACATTCATCATTCAAAAAATTCGTGCTTTCAGTAGTCGAATGCACAGCCAAGTTCGTTCGAAGAATTCACGTAGTCAATTTTGTGTTATTTTCCTTTCAGTTAATGCTTTTTCTTCGTGACGTGATGTTGTTCCTCCAAATTTCGCTGGTGTGTCGTACCTGGCGTCGCCCGGTACCTACTAAGCGAGACTCGCGTGCTGCTGACCTCCCTCTAAAAGGTCCAATGGCCTCACAGGTTATTTCCAAGCGGCAGACGCGGCCTCGTGAGGCCAGTTATGCGAGTGTGTTGTGTTCTCAGGGAGGAATCTCCAAACTTCTTGCCATGTCTTGGAGATGATGTTTGATGTATACGCATGTCATAATGAAGTTTATTCTTTACACGTGTAGCGTAAGGAGGGAATCCCAAAACATCTTGTTATGTCATGGAGATGATGTTTGATGTATCCCGAGGTTTTATTAAGGTCTATTCCTTCCATTTTATGAGTTCGCCGATTGTTCTTTCAAAGAAAGGATTCAACAGCACAAGTGAAAAGCAGAAAATGTCTTGTCAAATCAACTTACATTGCCTATTTGACTCAACTCTTCTCACTGTTGTGATCATTAAGTTATTCATCGAACATATATTTTAAATTAGAAATAAGTTATCTTTCTCCTCGTACGATGTGGTTACTGCATATTATTTACCAAAAAGATTATCACCAACGCATTTTTAGGTTTAAATAGCACAATCTTCCGCTCTTTTGTTCAGATTTATGACTATTTCGGGAACAGTAAAAGCGGCTGTTTTGGCGGCGCGTTGAATTTTGAATTTAGAGGCCGCCTCGGCCCCTTTATGGCCCACGATGGCCCTCAGAAGCGATGACGAGCGTGGAATGTCGTACTGTTCTACTCATGTTCAGAAAAAGACGCTATTTTTGTGCGAGAATGGGTGAACTGAATATGAGTTAACACGTTCCCTGGGTATTGGGCCACCGATGTACCAATAAAGTAATTCATTCCACTGTTGCGTAATGGTTTGCTTCTAAATCAACTCTCATATTTTGGTTGCGTTTATGAAAACTCTGAATTGGAAAAATTAAAATGACTAAGCACTTTACTTTGAGTCAAGAGAAAAAGCGAAGAAGCAGAAAGTATGCCTAACTTCATAACAGAAAGGGTCGCCGATTTCAAACCTAACTCTAGAATTATCTAACTATGAAGCCACCTACCGCCGGGTACGTGTTAATGTAGAGTACGACACTCGTAGTGGATTTCGCTCCAAAAAAGACCGCACGTAACCGATCACTGATGAAAAATAATGGTACGATTTGCACCATTTGAGCTCCGGCGCTTTGCATTATCGTGTAAGCTTATCTCATTACTTCTTCAATAAAATTTAACAGGAAAGAATTCATTAAAAAACTGCTGCCAAACGATTTCTTCACCTGAAGTTAGTCCATAGATGTGCTCCAGCAAAGCTCGTGCTGCACCCAAATGCAATCGACTGAGAACAATAAGGATGCAAGTCCGAACTTGGCGGTGACGAACCTGATGAAGCTTGTCTAGCGGCTCCGTGTTCTCTCGAGGGGAGCTCAATTGAACAAGTCTTGGATCTCCACCTACGTAATGGTGGATTGCTATCTTCATTGCTATCTTAAGGTTATTTTCCCCATGTTGTCAACGTCTATCACCTTCATTAATGATTTGAGCTGATCTTTAAGGGAAGCCATATGGTGATTGAAAAATACTCTGATTGAAAGTATTAGTTTCAGCGGGTGCCAGCATTGTTATTTCTTTGTAATGAATATAGGCAAGTCGTCTTCATTAACTGGGTTTTTTTAAATGATCAAATGATCTGTCGGTGCTCAAAAAGCTATACGTAGTCGTAAATCTACGACGTACTCTTTCAATCATGATTTCATGCTGGTACGACATGCATCGAGGATGGTCGGCATAAGCAGACGCGTTGTAACTTGCCCAAAGTATTCCTTACCAATTCATATTACAATATAATGACGTAACTTAGGAATAATTTTTAATGTCTGTTGGATCGCAGAACCATAATTGTCTCTCACAGGAAATTTAGAGGCGCGTGAAATTGGCAAGATTGGCAGCCTCTGGAGTGCCGCAACTTCTAGAACGCTCTTTTCACCCAAGCAGTAAGTTCTCGGGGCTAATTAGACTGCGACCGTTTTTGGAGATTCGGTTGGTGAAGAAAGCCTCGGGACAGTTTAGCACGTCGGAGGTTCTGAGTTAGGTGACATGATGGCTCTTTTGCGCACCTAGAATGTACTTCACATTCACATCGACGCCCTGTACATAGAGCGATCTGTGACACCTATGATAACCTCAGAACCGCTGAAGTAACGTTTATTGTTTAAACCTATATCCCCTTAAGAAGTATCGTAATATGCTTTGTTTGGCGGGGGGGGACAGGTATCTGTCATATTTCATGGTAAAATAATTTTGTAAAGAAAAACTGCGAATCTTTCTTAACCACTTCACTGTGTGGTGATTGATTAATCCATAAAGATACTGGCATGAAACGTTTGAGTCATAAGTAAATATTGCTCATTGCCCGAACGTCTCAGTTTATCTTTGCTCCGGTAGTTCTTGTCTTTTCACTATTCCCTTTATTCACGTTCAAAATGGTACCTTTCGAGTTGAATTTATCGAACGATCGCTGTACCGTGAAGCTGGCGAGCCCTGCTCTCTCTGGGAACGTCACTTCAAATTCTTTCTTTGGAAGCTTTCGCAGGCATCGTTACATTTTTAACGTGTATGTTAAATTTACCGGGTTTGTTGTTATAGGAGTTCAAAATTAAAGCTCACGATGCTTATGAATCTGCTTTTTACAGGAATAAAATTTGAAGAAAGAGATCGAAATTAACCAATTTTCTGGTCAATCGGCATCGTAGATATTCAGGGTTACCATTGATTTATACTTTACGTCATCACTCTGTTCTTCCAAACAATGATATACTACATTTATTCTTCACAACGGTTGCATGTATTTCATTATACGCCCTCAAAGGAATAGTCTCCCTGTTTCAGTAAATATTTTTGGTGGTGATATTTAGAAAGTAACTGCAAGTTTTCCCCTTATATCATTACATTCAAACATTTGGATAAGAAAACCGAAAATTTGCTTGTTGTTTCAGGCAGAATTTGCTCTCTTGAGATCAATTCAATTTTTATCGCCTCCACACTGGTCTTTTATATAGCTCTACAGCATGCCTTGTGATGCACAGAGGCTTCGTTAGGCAGCACCATTTTAGTGGGAATTCTAACGGAACCAAACATACTAGTTTCTTTTGAGAAATATATTCCAAACTCAGAGTTTTTCATGGTACATCCAACGAGCTTTTGCCGCTCAGAACATCTTGATTCAAAGTTTCCATCACAGATATGACTCTGTCAGACTGCTTTGAAAAGAGATAAAACGTTCATGGAGGTATATATCAAGAGCCGCACCACGTAAAAATATTCAAAACTTTTAACAGAAAACTCCCTCCATCGAAACAAAACTTCTCAATTTTCCCGAGAAAAATTCCGAGCAACTTCGAGAAAGACGAAGTTCTACACCTGCACTGCACCTCGTGCTTCGAAACGGCCAAATCAGGGACAGCTTGAAAATTTCTCCGCCGTAAGTCACTCTCGACGCAATGTTAGATGCCGTAGCTGCCCATTTCAAGCTTTACACGACAATCCGATTGCACAGAAACCCGATCAGGGGGAACAGCTTACAAATTTTATGTCTCTGTCCCTGTTGTAGTCATGCAACGCAATGCGTGCAATTTTACTTTACATTTTGCGCTCAATAAGGTGGATGTCCTACATCGTTTTAATTTAACGTGTACATTCATCATCGCAAAATTCACCGTGTCTAACATCTTTAAACTTAAAGTACATGTCCAACATCGTTAAATTTAACAACTAGGTATCGCCAAATTTACCGTGCATGTCTAACATCATTTAAACTTAAAGTGAGCAATGTAAAGTTATTCTAGATATCCTCGGTAAATGTAAAGTGAACAATGAAGGTGATGTTGACGGCTCTCGTACGCGCAGTCAATGTCCTATTGACAAGGTATTCAATTCGCTTGTCACCACGAGCTACAAACTCACAATTGATTCTTTTCTGGATGCATAAATACATAATATTTATTGTAAATAATAAATAAATTGTCAGTATTGTGACAAAGTCGATTGTTATCATAATTCAACACGTCATACTTAATTACTCCGTCAAACTGCATTGAAGCTTCTAAAATGTACGTATGAGTTAAAATTTTCGAACTTATGTTCTGGCCAGCTTTTATTTCGAAGTAAGAACATGGAAGAGATATACCCGGCTCAGGTCATTCGATAGTTCATGCCGAAGAAAGTTATTACGTTATTGCGTTATTCTAACTGAGAAAAAGAAATGACTCGAATTTTGCAACTTGACGCGGATTCTAATTTAAAATGGAAATACAATTCTGATTCTTCGGTGTGCTTATGAAATTCAAACTCAACCCAGTTTCGAAACCCATACTACTCCCTGTTGATTAGTATGAATGATAATTTTTATTAAAACTACTTCTGAAACTGAACAAGGCGTTTTTGCTTAGATTTCTAAGGCCTTGGTTCCATACTACATTAAGTCCAAGTGTGCTACACTGGTTAAAATTTGAATAGTTCATTGATGGGACTCACTCCGTCATTTCGTTCAGAAGAAGAATCTTCTCTCATACAGAAATTTAAAAGATACACAAACACAGATATAGTAAAGATGATAGGCAATGAAGCTAGGAAAACAATAACTTTAATGAGGCAAAATTTTACGGCCCAGCGAAGCCTTAGTGAATTCTAGGTAAGTACGCAAATAACTTAGGGTGTACAATAGTCCTAAGTTCGGACCAAGGAGGAGACGTGCTGGAGAGTAATACCTAGAAAACAAAGAGGCTGTAATTAACACCATGAATATAGTAAAGAATTATCAAGTTTGTAATATAACACGTACTGGCATTGAGGCCTTTGAAAATGTTCACCTCCGACAAACGTACAAACACAGAGGATAACAGACGAGTAGAGTTCTGCGCCCTAGTCGCTACGAACAAAGGTTACAACTAGGTACTAACAAAGTCTCAACTAGCAATGATCATCCCAGGAATATTCAAAAGCATTTTGATTACCGTCGTACATCCTTACACCCGTCATAATTTTCCCTCAAATTCTCTTCGAGTGATTGTGCAAACGACCATAATAGATGAGTTCACTTTTCACATCTTCCCTGCCAATCTAAATTATCATCATTCTCTAAAGCGAGGCGTCTCTGAGATGGAGCAAAAAGTCTTCGTAATTCAAAGTCATTTCTACTATGAGAGACTCATTCATTACGCGGGATTTGAAACCTTTTCGGTGGGTTTTCCGGGTGCTTTCCATCGACACGTTTTTGACTCCATCAATTCCACGCTGCTCGCCAGTGATAATAAAAGATCCATGTTGAAAAGCGACGCATGGCCAGCTGCTGCTACCATTTGCATAGTCCCGAATTATAGTGCTAAAGTCAACAGTCCCTCGGGGCTTCAAGTTTCAACTGCTGAAGTTCAGACATGACACTCGGCAGCGATGCCTGTACCACTCGACCTGCTGTGAGTGGCTCCTCTAACGCTCCAAACAGCGTTGTATTCTCGATGAGAGCGCTGCTAGTGAGATACCGAACTCGTTTTCTCTTATTTTGAATTGGTGTACTAGCAAAGTTGTAATTAAATGCAGGATCGCACCTGAAATTTCAAATAACTTTAGAATTTTAGCACCTATGAAAATAGTCAAATAATAATTGACTGTACGTGGTACTTACCAGCGTTCGTAAAAAATGACTGCTAAGATTTATGAACCGTTACCATAAAGTTTTAATTGCTTGTTTTACATCGCTTTCATGTTCGATCAGATATTGAGGTAACATTCAAAACATATCTCCAAGATAAATCCATCAAATGAAATGGGAACAATTGCGATATTCACTTCAAGCAAATTCTCTGATTCACTATCATTCGATGAATATTTCAAAACGAGTAAATATTCATCATGCAAATTCGATCTGAATTGTTTACTAAAATGCAATGTTTTTTAGCTGTTCTCTACATGCAGTTCAATTTACGAGTGCAAACACCTGAGATGAGGTGCAACGGCCAAATTTCGAGCCTGTTTAGGTAACACAGGGAAATTTCGAGCCTGTTTAGGTAACACAGGGAAATTTCGAGCATGTTTAGGTAACACAGGGAAATTTCGAGCATGTTTAGGTAACCCAAGGAAATCGCGCTATAGGAGAAAATCAAACGTCGCGACGTTACTTAAGTATCTACCGATTTTTCACAGAACGTGCAGAACAGCTAGAATTACTGAAATAAAATCTGTTAAAAACGAGTAGAAAACTCGTGTATGATCTCGAAATTAGAAAATCTAAATGACATTCCTATCATCAATTCCAATGAAATAAATTACTTACCTTATCATATCTTTTAGGTGAACATCGATCGATCAGTACAAGATGATGTACCAACATGCGATCATCAATCTCAAGAAAATTTAAAAATTGTCAGAGCTTCAATAAATTCCAATTTTCCGCCTCGTAATTCCAGTCTCACGTAGTGTCTCTGGGGGAAGAATGCAGCGTCATTTCTCGATCGAGAATATCCTCATAAATTTCTCAACACGTCATTGTTAACTTTCAATAGACAGCTTAAGTAGTTCCATGGGTGAAGTTTGCCTAGAGCTTAGTGCAGTATCGTTTACACCGACAGAGTTCTGAAAGGACGATGTCAAGATTTTTGGTAATTTAAAATATTATACTACATTGAAAAAATCAGAATGACTGTTTAAAGGAAAGTTAAACTCACGAATAAAAAACAATATTTGTGGAGTAAACGAATTCTGGAGCGTGACTCGGGCGCCACAGGCTCAAAGTCGGAAGAAACTCACTAACTTCGCTTTATAGAGAACGGCATTTCAAGTTCTTTACCCTAATATCCTTGAGGAGATTGCATGGTACAGAGCTACCAATGAAAATGTCGTCAAGTACAGTGCCAACCTTCAAGGCATTGCTTGATAAAAAACTGAGCATCCGTATATTACTTACCATAAAATTATTAACAGGGAATAGTTGACTGTAGAAGTAACCTTCAGGATATTGTATCTTACAGAACTACATATCAGGATATTGCAGTTTGCAGAACTACATATCAGGATATTGTATCTTGCAGAACTACATATCAGAATATTGCAGTGTGCAGAACTGCATATCAGGATATTGCATCTTGCAGAACTACATATTAGAATATTGCAGTGTGCAGAACTGCATATCAGGATATTGCAGTGTGCAGAACTATATATCAGGATATTGCATCTTGCTGAACTACATATCAGGATATTGCATCTTGCAGAACTACATATCAGAATATTGCATTGTGCAGAACTGCCCTTCAAGAAAACGATCAATTTTCGCTCAGGGCTGCCTGCGAGGAACGCCAAAAATTAACATCGTCGCTCGTGCTTTCTTTCATGGGTTGCCAAATGAGAAAAACATCGATTTATCTCGAAGTCTTTTGGCCCAGACTTTAGATTAATGACTTTGGAATAGAGTTGCGAGCTCGCGCGGGCCGCTTTTTATAACAATCAATATTTTCAGGGGATGAACGAACCAATAATTTCGCATAGAAGAGGAGCAGCTCTCTTGTTCTGCTAAAGACCTTAGGCCGTAGGTTATAATATGTGAACTTCGTACGAAATGGGTATTATGTACTTTGGACAGCCATGTAAGACGCAGCCTTGAGAGACCCATATTGGAACAAAATCCTTCCAAAGTTACAGAATATTTTTCAAATATTAGTAAATAAATTGTAGATCCTTTTTATCAATTCATTTACTCTTTAGTTTTAACCATGCTAGGCTGTTAGAGATTTTGAAATGTGTTTCAAAATGTGTATGTCATTTTTTACGCTCATCATTTCACGCATTATCAACCCTTCACGCATGAATTTTTAGGGTATTTCATTTCTTGGATGAGCCCAATAGCCAAGCTGTGACGACTAAAAATGTCACTAAATGCTCCGAACAAGTGAGAGTCAGATCTGTAATGAACAGTCCTCACAGAATCAAACTTTTCAGCAATATCCATTGATGGGAAACTTCAGTACGGCCAAAACTGACTCGCTACTGCAGCTAAGGGTTCGCTTTAGCAGCGTGTGCTTGAATAGGTTTAGGAGATGCAACCTTGCCAAATCCAAATCTCATCAATGAAGACTGCCACACAATCCGGTCCAAATTAAAGAATATTTGTTAAATAACCGCACCACGTTATGTACATCGCAAAGAGCAGGGCACCGACCTGTACACACAATCTCTCCTCCAGGCTCTCAGCCTTGCTATTTGGCAGAAGTTAGAATTTACCCTAAGCTGGCTCAATATTTCCTCGACCTCAATATGAAGACACCGTGGTTTCTGCGCTGTTGAT
The DNA here is from genome assembly GCA_014899125.1 of Orchestia grillus. Classification (NCBI taxonomy): domain Eukaryota; kingdom Metazoa; phylum Arthropoda; class Malacostraca; order Amphipoda; family Talitridae; genus Orchestia; species Orchestia grillus. Next base: position 26,884 of record VOMN01112615.1, on the reverse strand, counting down.
CCAATTAAGAAGGGCAAATAAAGAAGCTCGGCGATGCAGGCGTGACGCTATGAGTTCTCCCATAAAGCTCGACTTCCTTACCTGGTCGTGCTGCAACGCAAGAATGCCTTCATATGCCCATGCATGAGAAGGACGAAGGAGACGCTCGCCTTTATGACCACGTTTGAGGCGCAATGGAGGCGTCTTAGACGGTGTAACTCTGAACTTGATGTACCCCAACGCTCGAGGGTAGTGGAAGTTTGAACTCTGTTTGACTTTCTGGTACGGTAGAGACTTGAATTCTATGTAAAATTGCGGATTGTTGGGACTTTAGAATTGTTTAATTTATTTGCAAGGGAAAAATCGATTTCTCGTCAGCTTGACAAGAGTATAAATGGTTAATCGACTTCACAGTTGAATGCGTCCGGTTGTCTAGCTTCAGCACATCTGCTTCAGACGACCATAGACCACGTCATTTCTTGCACTGAAACACCTACGTTTACCAACGAAACTCGCCATTTGGACTAAATAACATCGAGTCCAAAGTCTGAGTCTTGTTTGAAGATAAATTTTTCTCAAGTTCGAAAGAGTCAACAGATAAATGTAAAATAAGTGAAATAACTGCACGATACGACATCGGCATGTTTGTGTCATACGGTATTGGCACGCGTGCGCTGCATGATATTGGCGTACATGTGTGGTATGACATTGGCATGCTTGCACGGCATGATATTTGCATACGTGTGTCATGATATTGACAAGCGTAAGTGGTATGGTTTTGGCATGAGCATGTTGGTAGTATTGGCATGCGTACGTTGTGAAATATTGGAATATATGCGCTGTACAGTATTAGGGCGTGTGCGTTGTACAGTATTGGAATGTATGCGTTTTGTAGTATTGGAATGTATGCGTTATGTAGTATTGGAATGCATGCGTTGTGCAGTATTGGAATGAATGCGTTGTGCAGTATTATAGGGTGTGTGCGTTGTGCAGTATTGGAATGTATACGTTGTGCAGTATTGGAATGCGTGCGGTGTGCAGTATTGGCAGTGTGCAAAGGAAGAGGCAATATTTGACAGGAAAGCAACTCGCAAATTGAGAAGACTGTAACAGAGGGAAAGCCGTTCTCTTTTCTTAATCTCAGTGATTTTGCCTCACTAGGTAGGACTAGCCCTGGGAAGCAAAAATAATAAAAAATAAACATGCATAAAAATATCTACGGCGTGCAGTGTTTTAATCAACAACGGGGCGATTTTTAATTAATTTTTTGTTTACAAATGAAGCTAAGATTCGTGTCCCCAAAATGGTATTCGAATGTCCCAGTAAAATATTTACAATCGACCAAACACAAATAATTCTCTTCAGGTGTTTATTAGGGTACAGCTAAATGAGTGTGAGTGCTTCCTGATTGGGATACTTCAGCAGCTATTCTTAAACAAAGGTAGAGGGAACGCCTTGGTTTGCCATGAAGGTAATATCTAACGCACACCAAAGTTGGAGCAATATTCACTTCATGTTAGGCTTGCAGTCTTTCAAAGAGGACGATAAATCTGGTCTTGGAAGGGTCTCTCAAACCTGCGACTTCAAAGGCACTAGAATTTTCACGCTGGAACGCAGATCACAACTGAAGTTATGGTTGACGTTGCCGTCAAACGCCCTCGACAAAGTTACTCAGACAAAAATGTGAATTTCGTGTTAGCATATCGTGGAAAACGAAAAGGAACTTCAGTAAAATGTGTTCCCGAGCTCTGCTTCAGAGCCTGCTGTTGCGTGGTCGCTTCTGTGAATGCAGTGAGCTTCAAAACGTGGGGCGTGACAGTTTGTGTCTCTGGATATGTTTTCGTATTTTCTTTTTTATGCGTAACTGGTAGACGCGCCCGCTCTCATATTTACGGTAACTCTGACATGAAATAATGTTTTCAGTATCACTGATACCGACTGCCTTCTCTGGTAGTCTCACTGATTCTGAATACGTACCCGGGAATTTTCTCCTACCTGAGTCCTTGAAAGCGTAACAGAGAGGCGGCCACCAAGCGAGCTAGCAACACTGGGCAATTATTGCAAAGTGGGTTGATATGTTTGGATCGATATATTGGCCCTAAGTGGGACATTTTGAATCACGTAAGGGAAGAGAATGATGTGTCTTTTCAGGAAAGAATTCAAACGCTCAACGATTCAATAACACTTGCGAGACACCTTGCACTACACGAATTGGTTTTTAACTGTATGGTGAATTATTTCCGAATAAGTTTTCAACTGTATGGTGAATTATCTCATTTATGAATATATAACTTTATACTCATACATTATTATTTACATTTTCAACTATATTTCAACCCTATGAAAAGTTGTTCAACTCTGGGGTGAAATATTTCATATTTTCACAATTATTCATTATTTATTATAATTTCATTATATTATTAGTTTCAACAAACTGTAAGACTTGATCACTCGTTTCCTTTATTGAAAACCCAAATAGAACTCAAAAAATGATCAAGGAATTACCATTCATCTTTTCAGAACCGGCAGAAATGCTTATTTAAATTTCGTTTGTTTAACTAGCGTGATGAATTCTCTGTGAGAATATTTTTGAATTGAAGTTACTATCGCTTGGAGCTCATGATTCTTGCATAAGCAGCCTAAAAACTGAGCAATAGACTATCCTGAGGGATATTTATCTTTTCTGTCAATTCTGCAGCTAAAGCAAACAAGGAAAGATTGGCAATGTAGATCGCTAGCAACTAAATCTGCAAACGGTATTTCTAGCCAAGTAGCAATTGAAGTCTTCCTTGCATGAGGGCTGTTGAGCAAACGACTTCAAATCCACGAGCGTAACTAACCTTTGAACAAGTGATGAGATATTTGCGCAACTTACTACGACTAACCCAGAATGGTGCACGAATTCATATGCTCAGAACAGCATCTGGAAGTGTAGTACTTTGCACTTCGCCGCTTCTGATTAGTGAGAGCAAAATAGAGCGATACGTAGCAGCTCGTAACCTTTTCAACTGAGCAACCGATCAGGATTTACCTTACAGTACAATTAGAAATAAGATAACTGGACCAAAAATTATTCACTTACCACTAATGCGGTGTAGGACCTCCACAAGCACGAACAATGGTCGCAATTTTGCGTGGTATTGAGTCTACAAGTGTCCAATTGTACAAATTTTTCATGAGGCTCATGTTTGAGGATTTAGCTGGCCAATATAAATGAATGACAATGAGTCTTGAATGACTGCCATGCTAATTAATGACAGTTCTAGCTCGATGCACCCTACAGTTGTCTTCCTGAAAGGCTGAGCGAGAGGCTTCTTCATCATACAAATGTTGTGCAAATGGCAAAACTTGACTATCTATGTAGCTGGTAAATGTAACCAGGCTCGCTTAGGACACCTCAACTAAAGGACCCATTTCTGCAATCATGAAGCAGCCTCAGAACATGACAGACTTTCGAAAAACAATAGGTGACTTATCTTTAGCCCGAGGAGCTTACCTTACAAATAACTCTCAAGTCAATATATACTTCAGCCTACATCCGTTCTGAAAGAATTTTAAGCTGCACGTGTAATTGGCATTCCTCCTGAATGAAAACCGCTGATAACGAGAATAAATTGTCTACCCAATTTGCCTACCAGAAAGTCCAGGGATTCTTCACGCAAGTCTGCGTTCGGTGAAGGGGTTGGATAACTTATAAAACTTGCGGGCCACTGCAGCAAATTGAAATGTATTAGATCCTCCTCAGTCTGTAAGCAGACTCTCTGTAAGCCTCTAGAATTCACCTAAAATATCTTATAGAAATGCGAGATATACAATGCATTTTAAGCATTATTGCAGAACGAATCACTGCTTTGTTCATAATATGGTTCGTAATTTAACATGCACTCAAATTCAAGTCATCCATTTATAGCTTTACTTTATAAAGTAGCACCTTCGAGCAAGGAGCCTTGCACCTTACAGTATCAATGTGATATTATCGAAAATACTTTATACTTTATTTTAAATTTAGGTCACGCCATCCAGTGTAAATCTCCGGGAATTATTTTTTAAATTTTACTGATGCACTCAGGATCGACGAGCTTAGGAAGATTACACCGTTCACCTTCCGTAATGAAGTCAATTTACGGCTAGAAATGAAAGACCTGAAAAAATGCACCTCCTGCGCAATTAATAGGGCATTTTTACGACGACGCGCCTTCCTGATTAATTTGAGATATTAATTTGAAACAGGACGCGGAGCTTTGTAAAATTTAGTACGGGGAAATAATTTGTTCAAATATTTGTGCGTTGAGAAGATAAAATGTATATTCATGGTTATCTATATTGTCTGGGGAGCGATCATTTTATTAACTGTAAGAAATTTGTTTCATGTGTCGTCAATTTCAGCGTATAATAACTCGTTTGTGAGATTTAGAAATTAAAAAATAAGTTATCACCATTTCACCGTATTGAGCACATTTATAAGTATACCCTTCGAACAATAGGTATGAGTATCCTCCACACATGGGTGTGGTAGACCAAGTGATCCTGCATAACGGCTTTGCAGTGCCCAGCTTTCAAGAAAAAAACTTACAGTTCGGTGCCTTGATTCTGAATATGGTTTTTATTAGACAATGCCTATGATGTACAAAGCGATTTTAATAAAGTTTTAGGGTATCTGTAAGATGCGATACTTTTGTCCCGAATTAACTAGCTTTAGTGTGGAATCTCATAAATTGACCCAAGTTAGTTCAATTAATTAAATTTAATGAATACATTTAAATAGTTTAGTCCGGAGAAGTCACCTAACCAGAGGCAAGGAGTAAAAAAATGAGTTGTGAATTTTAACTTTACAAATTGGCGAGCCACGAAAAGTCCTTTTTGGGCCGTCTGTTTAGATCCACTCAAATCGAAGAATGAATCAAAATAATACAGTTATCTATAAGAGATGTAACTTGTTCTTGAACCCACTTTGATTTACTTTGATATGTATCTTGTTCTTAGCTGAACCACACATATCACTCGAGTAACGAACGCACTAGCATTTTTTCATCTTTTCATCTTATGATGAAAAGGATGCGGGAAGCTCCAGTGATATTTCATGTTGACCATCCGAATACCATGGATAGAAAATTATTGGAATCCGTTGACGGAGTTGCGTCGGATCACTAAGGCTTCAACGCGTTGATAAATGTCCCGCTATAGCACTCGGGCATTGGCACGAAAGTTACTTCCAACTGATATTTCTATAATACTGATTGAGCCAATGTTTCCATAGGAAATGTAATGAGTGTTTCGGTTTGTCTTAGAAAACAAATGAAGCATGTTTGCGGTGTTCAGTCAGCCTCGTGTGAAGAATGCTGTAGATGATGTAACAGTTTTTGGAAATGTAGATTGTGTAAAAGTTCCGTTCTTCTTAGATAGTATTTGACGCCTGAAATTGTTGCTATTCTCAGTGAAAGTAAATGTTTAATTAAATACAAATTGATAAGATCCACCAATCAATATCATTTGTATGATTTACACTTTGTATACGTTTATCAAGAGTCCAATTCCTCATCACTTAGGCCTCCTGAATTTCAAAATTAATATTAAATTTGAATTAAGTAAAAACGTGCAGGTATTCAAATGTTGGTTGCCGATGAAGTGCCCATAAAAGCATTAAATGAAGATTCGCGTTTAGTAGTTTTCAAATTAATGAATAATAATATACAGACATTTTTCACTTCATGAGTATCCAGTGTGCAGTTTTGCCCAGGAAAAATATGTATGAGTAGAATAAACAGCAATGAACTAATCAACAGTTCTTGTTGTAATGGAAATCGAAAAATTTCAATTTAACATTCTCGGCTTCTCTCAAACTTTATGTAATGGATATGTTATCTGAAATTTCAAAATCTTCCCTTTTTTAATACTAGTTTCCCTATATATTCATTGAAGAACATAGGTCGAATTACAATTTCTTAGAGAAACTCATAAATAAAATAGAATAAGGTAATCGGGATGAATGCTGTTCAGTGTTTGCTCAGTTTCGTGGTGAAAATTGTCTACTTGATATTTGATGTTTTTTATAAGTATGTTATTCCAAGCTTTGTATTTCGCAATCGCTTGTGAAATTTCCAGCCTTGAGCATCGGTGATGGCGCAAAGAAATATCCGTAACTAGGCAACCGCAAAAAAAATATTTGCGCTTGTAACTCCCCCAAGTTCGAAACTTTTGATCTCTGGGATACAAAAGCTTGCGTAAGCAACGGAACTCAGAAAATGTGCGATGCTTTCCGCGAAATTCGCCGGCAGCGAACGAGACCAAGGAAATTGGAAAGGAAGTGTTGAAAGATGCGTCGATGTTTCGCGAAGCCGTGAAATTGGAAATAGTAAACTCAACAACCATTTGAAAATTCAACAATCCAATACTCGGAAGTGTTGACGTGGTTCTCGATTCGAGGAACTCTCTCACTGTCTAAAGGATAATTCTGTCTATGGGCCAATGACAGCACTATCAACGCCCATGATTTTTGAGCTTTGACAGGTGAGTCAGAGAAGGTGGAATGGTGAGTGCAATTATTGGTACAGATATTCAGAGCTTTGAGTTTTGTAGTTTGCTGTACTTTGCAGAGTAAAAAAATACAAAGCAGAGGGAAAATTTTTTCAGGGGAAGAATTGTGCAGAAGTTTACCGGAGTATTTTTCAGAATTTTTGGGGATTTTGCCGATGGTGCGCGGAGCAGAACCTTCAACGCAACACCTTGGGATTTCCGTTCTCGTGACGCAACCCTCCTGTGGCACCTGCTGTCGATCGTCGTCGCTGCAGGCTGTTTGTGTTGAGTTCGTCAGTAAATATACCGTTTCTTTCTCCAACTAATCTACTTCTTTTCTTGCTCGTGAAAGAGACCATAGGTCCTTGGAGCATTAGAAAGGTATGGTTCTGATTTTCGATTTCAAATGCACGAAAACAATGCTTCATAAATTACTTTCATTATTCCCAAGTACATTTACGCTTCGTATCTCGTACGTATCGATAACGCACAAAAATTAGCAAAAAAACACATGCATGGCTCATATTAATACATCTTGATACATGCTCCTGTGTCACGAGAACTTGAGAACTCTCATTTGAATTGTAGGGATAGCAATGACACACAAGAAGCTTCAGAGTTCGCTTGAGCTAAAGATGCAGTCGTTCAAAAACAAAAACAAGGACTTGACTGGAGCTTCTCCTGCGACTTCGGCATCAGCGAAAAAAAATTGGCTTCAGGAATGGGATGTTGACGTTTCAGCAGTACGAGCTTTCATGATAAATATGCAGCCGAAATCCCAAAATGAAATTTAGGTATACGAATCAGAAGCATAAGGAGAAAATTCCTCAACGAGATCGTGAACGTCAGTCATCTACGACTTTGAAAAACACTAACATCAAGCAAATTAGCGTTTAATCAAAAAAATAATAAATTCAGTGATGTGTAATCATACATGTCAGTACATTAGCGTGTGCATGTAGCGGAATAATTCATCATAGTATGCAACTGACTCATATAGAGTAACTATTTGTGTAAAGAAAGTAGCGTGAATTATGATTCCCGGACTCAGCTAAATGAACTAAAGAGGAAACAAAGGCCTAACCAGCCTGGCATTTACCACTCTCTCGCTGAACTAAAATTCCCGCCTTGGTTTAGTCCGCTGAAATTCTCCATTAAAGATTTACATTCGGAATGCGTTAGTATCGCCCGAGGGAAGCGCGACAACTTAAGGAATGGATGAGTTCTTCAGGGCGAATGCTTGAGAAAATTAGAGAGACACGAGGAATTTCTGAGACCATTTCAAAGTCATGCCTTTCCCCTCTGCCAGGCCTTCTTTGAAATGAAGGCGAAGTTTGAAGTCTTGTTCTGAGTTTTGATGACTTAAAGAATCTCCATTGGCATGCAAATTTTACTTTCAAACAAAATTTCTTTTAAATGATGAGACATTAACACTTCACGAATCATATTGAGTTAGTTTATATAAGTCATTACCCATCCATTCAATGGTAGCAATACATCAAATGTGAACTTCTTTTCTCAGTGGGCCAGAGACCGAAAAACACTAGCTGGGGCTGCTGATTGTGACCTAGATGAGTTAGAATTATCAAAACGTTTCAATATACGTCTGAAATGTTATTTTGCTTTCTGGAAAGTTGCATAGATCTTTACTAATACTTTCTCAAATTTGAGGTGCGTGTAACATTCTCGAGAATTATCGGTTTAAAAAGTAGAACAATGAATAGGTGGCTAGGAGAACTGGCAAAGCTCTGACGCTTTCAACGGCTGGGAATTTTCTCAAATATGCGCAGCCGTATTTTACCAAAATAAAATTTTATCAAAGAGAAATGAGAAAATAACCTGAAGTACTATTTTTTCTCACTGTACATAATTTTTATCACATCGTGAGTTTCCTATCAGAGAAATATGATAAAAAAATTAAACACGAATCATTAAAAACTCACGCTTACTCAAGCCTAAAAATCCAAAGTTTCAAAATACTAGCCCAGAAATACAAAATTTTATGCGGTTAGCTTACTGTGCTTTCGAAACGACAAAAAGTCACATAGAGGAGAAGAATAACTTGATGATGTCGTTTCCACTAAGGCGACCAGCACTCAGTTCAGAAATGCCTTCAAACGTCTCTCGATCGACTTAATTCCTGCTTTCTGAGTAAATTCATAAGTTCACTGACCGCAGGAGTCGTGAGAGAATTACATTCTAAAATTTCATGCAGATTTGTATGACGTTTGGAGCGTGAGCTTCTCTGCTCAACTCGAAATTTACATATCTGGGCTGCGGTTGCCAGCGCTGAGAGCGCCATGGTTGTCAGGGGCGGAATTTAAACCCCGAGTTTGTGCACTTCAACGGAGCAGTTTTCACGGTATGTTCCTAAGTTGCCTGCGGCTCTTGATATTTCAAATTGAAACATATATTGTGGTTTATTGCTTATTTTAATATGCTCGCGCAGGAGTATGGAGTGCTATTATGTATCCCACTTACTAAATAATCTCTTCAAAATACTTGAAAGTATTTGATCATCTCAGAATGATGATGACCCGAATTCTGGAAGTTTTGTCGGTTTGTTTTCAGGGTGAAAACAATTTTTTCTGTTCGAGGACCGCGAAATTTTTTTCAGAAACAACTCTGTATTCGAGAGATTCTTTATTCAGCCCTTAACAAACGAACGTGTGTAGCCAAAACTTAGAAAAAAAAAATAATTTATTTTCCGGCTATTAATTGGTACAATTATCCACGGCAAAGCAAGACAAATAATCACATCAAAAGTCCCTATATCCTAGGAAATTTAGTGACAACAAGCGTTCATGTATCAACATTTTCTTGTATTACATATACTATGTATATTATTTATTAGGTTGGGTTGCAACACACGGCATAACCTAATAAATAATATACGAGACTACTACGGTGAAGACGCTGTTCGATCGTACAATTTTAATATATATGGCTTTTAAATCATTTGTCTTCACTATAACCTAAATTTTAAAGAATACTATGTGTTATCAGTATACGTGTCTCAGAATGTAAACACTTTACTATTTTCAACACCTCCATACTCGAAATATATCCCCAAGGAACTGATTCAACTCACTAGCATATTTGTTAGTGCACTGTTCAATTGAATATTCTCCAGTGGAACTGAAAGGCTAATTTGCGAAAGTTACCCAGCGTAATTACTCGAGCTTAACTTCACCCACCTCAATTGTACCTCCTAAGTGCACCCATGTTACCTATACTCATCGGATGAATAATGCTTCCCTTCCGTTGTTCATAGCTTAACTATGAAATTTTGCGGCGAGATGCAAAAATGTGCCATGAAGATGCTCTGAACTGCAAACTTTGCTTCTCGGGAGGGCACAGTCACTCCTTGCAGGGCAAGCAGCTACAAATCACTGGAATTTATGAGCTCGAAATGACGGTTCGGGCGTGTTGTGGGGAGCCCTGGCTCGAAAATCTGATGATAAATGTTCACCGACTCTGAGATGCTCGATTGTTGGTCGATGCCAGCCCTACTCGTCCGGTGGGAAATTTTTCAAATGGGACTGAGTTTGAAAAAATAGTTTGTATTGAACCGTTGGGAATATGTAGTCGACTCAATTCTGTCCCGATTATGAAATGTAACGCTGAAATCGAAGTAAGAATTATTTATTTGTGCCTCTCATCAGTAGTTGATGCATTTTTCTAGAAATATGAAGCGTTGTATTCTTCAAACCGAATTTCAGGTTTGTAGCCACGACAAATTTTTTCCAAGATTCGCCGGGCACGCATTTCAAATTTTGTGAATAAAAATGCATCTTGAAAGCGCTATAACACTTCCTAGACTCGTTCGTACATCACAAGGCCAACTGAGGTGCCAAACAAACCCAAAAAATGCGTTTTTATCCATCACTTTTCAGAAGAACCACGACCTCATTTGGCGAAAACCAAATTCACGAATAACTCCGCAATCCAAATCTCTCACAGTGCACACAACCTTCTCGTTCGTAGCGGCGGTCTAATTTGACTTGCGCTTACGCCTCCAACCGTAATAGTGAATCTTCAGGATGGCATCATAAAGCTGTAGGCCGTGTTTGGGCAGAGCTCGCGAGGCGCTCAGAGCACTCCTTCACTTTTAGTACCCGAATATTTTCCAGTAACGGTTATTGATAAAGAATATGCGGTGCATCTCTGTAGTGTTCCTAGACAATCCAGGCAGCACAACAGCTATTGTTGACAATAGATTCTGACAGTGTGATCGAATTCCACTTGACGCTCGAGGCATAAAAAGCCTTATTCTTGAGCTAATATGTGTGCACATTTGGGGCACTTTTCTTAGTGTCGATGAATATGGGTTCCATTTCCAGGGGTATACTTGGATTGGAAAACACAAAATTCGAGTGTAAATATCACGCTTTACACTCCTCCTCGGGTGATAGCATAAGTCCATCGATCCAAAACAACTGTGCACATCGTAAGTGCGATTCAATTGGAAGATTCAAAGTTCTGAATGATCGTGTCTATGCAGGGATCAATTGAAACATTCTCATTCAAAGACGCAAAACACGTTTGGGAAAATGCCTCTTATTTTCAAATTCACCTCACGAGACGCATTTTCAATACATGGTATAAAAATCTTATGAGTTTATATGGCCTTCATCATGAATCAAAATTATCATCGGACGTTTTAGAGTGTCACGGAACTGATCAATTGTCAGAGAGAGTTGAGAAATTAGGCTAACTTAGCTAATAACGCCCTATTTTTTTTGCACGCCCGCGAATTTTCATAACGTGTTCTCAGTTCATGATCCAGACAAACAATTAATAAACGTAAGCAAGAAAACGCTCTTTTTAATTGTAGACTCACCGGTAAGACCATTATCGATAGATAAAGAGCATGCATACCTTATTCCAGACATCAGCCTATTCGATTGAAAGTAGGCAGATCGATGTATGATAATTCTTCAGATGATCCTTAGATGAAATTCAAAACTGAAGAACTCATAATATTCATTTATTACGTTTTTCATGAGAAACTTTAAGGCCTGCATGGACGCACGTACAATACTGCATGTAAGAAAGTTTTCTCGATGGTCTTTTGACGGAATTAGACTGTTAATCTTTTCAGCATTCCATTCATGCTCTTACAAAAGAGTTCACTCTACAACAACCTCAGGCGGTGGTTTTAAATTGCAAGTGAATGTATGCTAAATTTCATTTCACATGTGTTTCAAAACATAATTCGATATTGATACGCGAGGCATGTAAGCAATACAAATTTTCAAATGCATAGAGAAAATGTACAACCTAAATCCGAGTAAATAAAATTCGCTATGATTCCCCTTCCTCCGTGGCCCATTTTTGAGATGCTCCCAATGAAAAAGGGTCGCTCAAGTGTTTGTCGAATCCTTCGTGCGTCAAATTGATGAGATCCTCAACAAATTTTTCTGGACGGCTTGCTGGATAAAAGGCGCTCTAATGAATTTTCGCGGGTGGCTTAGAGAGCAATACGTGAGAGGCAAACTTACTTCACGCTCAGTAACGCGCTCACCGACTGAAGTATTTCGTGTGTAACGTAGTTAACTCAGAAGAAATCCCCGAGTTCCTAGAAATACTGAATTTTTATTTCTTATCATCAGCCCAATTTCTCGTAGTGGTCTTAATTAAAAGATTCGTTATCTCTAGGGACTCTTTTACTTCCAGGATCTGTAAATGAAGAGATTAATTAGGTCTTCCACAGATGCCCAACTCTAGTAGTCAGCAGAACGCTTTTCTGAGATGATGTGTGCAGTATTACTCTCTGGATGTGTGCTTTAAGCCAGTGATTTACTGGAAATGTCTCTGGATTTGCATGATGATGTCAGGTTTAGGATAAATGTTTTTAGCTTTTGAAGTGGCTTAAATACAATCAAATTTTTCATGCTGAGGCTGAAACTTAACATCATGGACTCAGACACAGGTAATTCCATTTCTCAGGAATAGGTTCAAACTCTACTGCTTGAGAAGCAACTCCACTCGTGCTGGTAGAGGTACAGCACGAGCCTAGGGCAACGCTGCTCAGGTTTGAATTTCTTAAAGTGGAAGAAGACGAACAGCGACCTCGCTAATACATACGTCAGCTCAATAAGAGACACCGAGCTTACCACATACGTAAAAGCACGGTCTTGACATAGGATAGCAGTCCAGAGGTAGGAATATCATGCACAAACACTGACAGCGCGAGGCTAAATCTAGAGCCCAAGGGGAAACACAGAGATTAATATACACTCTGAGAAGCTCGGTAGGATAGCAGTGCGTAGGTAAGAATAGCATGTACAAACATTAGCAGCCTAATGTACGTGCACGAGTCCAGTACTGAGACACCGAGCACACACTGATAGAATGCGATAAGGAAGCGATGCATGGGCAGGAATATCATGTACAACCACTAACAGCCTAGTGCATATACCCAATAAAGAGACACAGGGACTACTGATCCGTCGTTTAACACGCCATGTAATTGCACTGTCAAGACCACGCGCCGCCTCACCCTGCAGCGTAGAGGCTCTGCAGCGTCACCTGTTTCCGTGAATATCGCTAACGCGCGTAAATTCATCAAGGCCTAATTAACTATGAGTCCATTACAATGACGTCCGGAAGAAACGTCTCTCTTTTATATTGGGCATCGAATAATTTATTGATGGTTTGGGCTGTCGCGCAAATCCTGTTTTTCTTGGGGGGGAGGGGGGAAGTGTCAGATCTGTCATTTCCACTTCACGAAATGATCCTCGGTCGAGAATGGCGAGTAGTTTCTGTGAAACTTTTACCTTGTTGAGTAACTAATTCATTCCTAGAGCACAATTTGACTCAATCAGAACCTCAAAAAAGTATTGCAATATTTATCGGCGTTCACTCAGCCTCGGTAACGTTTATTCATCCTCGGTAACGTTTAGGCAGCCTCGATAACGTTTACTCAGCCTCGTTAACGTTTACGGAGCCTCGTTGCTCAAGAAGTCTTTACGCAGCCGCCTTAATGAGAAAGTGTTTACGCAGCCTCGTTACATATACGTCTGATTTAGTTTCTCATTTTAAATTCCGAACGCAATCCTCCAGGTCCTGCCTCATATAGAAATAGAAGACTGAACTATTACTGTTCTCCGATGACTGAGCGCCACTTGCCATCTACTGGAAATGGAAGTTCCTTCGCGTAAGAGCGCCATTCTCGGTTGCGTTTAAGCTGCATTTAATTATTTATTTTTTTAAAGCAATAAAAATTGTGTTTTTAACGATTTGGTTGCAGGTGGGGGGCTTTATTAAAAAAAAAAAATAAAAATAAAGCTGGGGATGCAGAGACCATTGATGGTCTCCAGATGATCTAGAAAATTCTTTGTTCTCCCTCTCCCAACGTCATCCTTCTTGCTCGAAATGACAGATAGTGACACAAGCTTAAAATTTAGAACTCAGTCTCTACCCTCAACCCAATATTTAAAAAATGTTTTTTCGGTTACTCTCAGGAATTTAAATTATTCACATGTCTTTCCCACATTTGAAAAATTAATATAACCGTTTTTTCCAATTTTAATGAATTAAATTTTTTATATTCGGTGTCGAGACCGTTCATTCACCTCAAAAAGCTACTCCACATCCCCACTCAACATGATCCCAACACACCCACAACATGCCTCTAATGTGCCCCCAATATGCCCTCAACATGGCCTTAACATACCTTAACATGCCCCCAAAATGCCACGAAATGCCGCCAACATTCCTTAGCATACCCCAAAATGCCACAACATGTCCAACATACCTTAACATGCCCCAAGATGCCACAACATGTCCAACATGCCTTAACATGCCCCCAAAATGCCATAACATGTCCAACATGCCTTAACATGCCCCAAAATGCCACAACGTGCCCACAACATCGCGTAGCTCGATCATGCAGGTCTCCGCCTAACTTCTTCGATGCTCCATTGATAACTTCGTGAAATGATTCACAAAAATGCGGGGGCAGCCCAAATTCTACACGACTACATACATCTAGAAGGCATTGCAAAGAAGTAGGAGTGCTGTTCAGAAGTCGGCCGACGGTGGCCTCCTGCTCCTCGGAACATCGGCTTCATTTTTGACGAGCGGCACAAGATGATCAGCTTATTTCTCTGCGAGATCTCCCCTTCATCCAAAAAGTTTCATTTCAAAATGAATTGCAAAGCCTGGAAAGTTTTCAGATTAGTTTTACCTTGAATGAGGCTGCGCTTCGACTGGGCTGATCATGAACGAGTGAAGGTAGAGTTTTTCAAAATTCAACCGCCATCTTTGCATGAAAATTAAGATAATGCTACCGTATTAAATTATCATAAATTTTTCAGCATGGCAAACACCACGGCTGTTTGTTGGCGTGAGGGGACCAACAAGAAGTGATTTTTTCAACTGCTCTTAAATCTTCACAATTTGAGATCAACAAGTGAGTAGTGTGTAGAGAGTCTCGAAAAACTCAAATATATTAGATTATTATCAGAACCTGAACGTATTTATAGTCCATTTTTTCTGATATCTTGGAGTAATATCGCCAGTGTAGCTGAACATGACTGGATATGACTGGATAACATGACTGATTATATCGGTGTGCGTTAAAAGTTCGGCAGTATTCAAAAGTCTGGGACTTGAAAGAGAGAGTCTAAAATAAAATTTATCTTTAAAATTGGATGCTACGAGTTTCGAAAAATTGCGTAGTAGGAAAAAACATTTCGCGGAGCAAAAACTGTCCTCCAGCTTACAGTAAGAGCATGTCGGTATGGCTGATCTCTGAGATTAGAATTTCCCGAATAAAGTTTGTCTCTTTGAGTCTTATTCATTCACTGCAAACATTGATCGACGTTGGACACATGTGCTCATGGTTTTTACAAATACTTTTATTAAATAATGCTCACGGGTTTTGCTTTCGCTTTCTCGAAATTGAAAATATACGCCCAATTTTTCAATATCTTATCCAAGCGTTTCTTAAGTTCCATGCAATTAGAGAGTAGGCTCATGTATCAAAGGAGAAATCGGTTTTGATTCGATTCTGAGCAAAATGTACAAATGAAAAAATAATGTTTCCTGTTTGATCATTTTAAAATTATTTCATTCATAGAAGGGCAGACGATAACTCGTTCACTGCTCAAACTTATTCATGATTTCATGTTGGTATCCAGAATACAGCTTCAGTTCATCCAATTCCTGGTAGCGGACTGAAACAAGCAGCATTTCTACTGGGCCAAAAATACCTTTATTTCCTTGCTCCAGACACTTTGTTCTGAAGAGAGGTAACTTTTGTTCAAAGTTGAAGAATTAGATACTTAACTGAACTTTCTCAAACTTAGACCTCGTTTTACGAAGGCGTAATTCAAGAAACTTGATGCTTGTTAACTTGATCCCAGGGGCAAGAAACGCACGGTTCGAATTTGAAAAAAAATCTTGAAAGACAATGCGTGAGGTCAATCGTGTTATGTAATAACGAAATTTTTATCTAATTCACTTTCTTATAAATACACTAACTTTAACTTTTTCCTTAAATCTTCATCTAATTCTAACTCTAAAACTAACTGTAACGTAAACACTATTGATAACTCTAACGCTAACGCTAACTCTATAGTAACCCTAATTTTAACTTTAACCCTAAATCTGTCGCTAATTTGAATTTTAAATCTAACTATAAACTAAAATCCAAGGTTATAGTTTATCGAATTTCAATGGGCAACTTTAAATTTATCTGCTTGTGGGCCTGAACAGACTCTCAGATTTCCAGGGCATCGGACAGACTCGCCGTTGTTCTTCGAGAATGTGCCTGCTCGTTTATCCATTTTTTGACCACGAAAAATGGGGAAAATTATTTTATCGTCTGAGCAACGGTTAGCGTGGAATATTGCGCGTTATTGCATAGAAAATGACAGGAGCGCACGTTAGTGCTGATCCGAAATTAGGTCATTTGCATGAGGAAAAATCACGGGAGTTACATGTACCGCAGACTTTCATCTCTCACGAGAACTCGTTATTCCAACGCCACCATGGAACGATTGAATTACAGCATTTTGGTTGGGATCTTAGCACGATGAGACTGAAGGACTAAACTGGGTCAATATTTACATTTTTGTTTATTTGGCCGAGAGGATATTAGCTAGCCAACCGAAGTCACCAACTAAAGTCGTTCATAGCATCGAATTTGTATTTAGAAATCTTGTGTTGACCACAACACGAGGGTAGGACAAAACGGGCCTAAAATTTCACAGCGATTTTGTTTTCGACCGAGGGCTCTGTGTAGTAGCTGGTAAACACATAGAAAATACATAGGAGCGTCCGATGGAAGCCATTCCAGTGCCTCCGAGTTCGTATTTTGGAAGACCTGCTGTTAGGACCGGCATCGATGGGCACCATCGAATAAGCCCTGTGAAACGTCAGGAAGCCTCGTAAAACTTTACGATGGAACCGAGGACAAAAAATAAACTATTCCCCCCCCCCCGGACTGCAGGTGTAGTGTGCGGGGGGAGGGAGGAAGGGGGGGGAGGGTTTCAGATTCCGAGTAGACTTAAAGAAGCTCGGATTTGTTGTAGTTTTTCGTTGTGAATTTTCTGTGTTGCATAGACCCTAAGGTCCATGATGAAGAAAATTTAGATGCAAAATGAATTTTTAATTTATTGAGCTGTCGTGACACGAATAGTTCCCTCTGTCTACGATCCGAAGCTTTATCGTTAGTTCAATTCAACAAAAACACGCTCACCTTCGAGAATGTTTCATGATAACGGATGATAAAGAACTATAAACCAATTAAACTGCGAGAATATCTTTGAACGAACGGTTATTCGTTTGAGTGTAAAAATCTCAACGCAGGTACGAAATATTTTGTCCCCTTCCCTTGAAATGGTGAGTCGTGACGACGGTATGGATTTACCGCTTGAAATGTGAGTCCAGCAGAACACGGACAATTGCGTATCATTGCGAGCTCATTAATACCTAATTAATCTTCAAGCCTTGTAAGGTGAAATTCGAGGTAAGTTTATTTTTAAATTGCTTCTATTGTATAATGATGAGCTTAAAAGGAGCCTTATGTCAATTCCTTTCTTGTGACATGTTCTTTGTCTACATCTCACTGCCCCATGTCACTGCACCATCTCACTGCCTCATCTCACTGCCCAATCTCACAACCCCACCTCACTGCCCCATGTCACTGCCCCATGTCCCTGAACCATCTCACTGCCCCATCTCACTGCCCCATCTCACCGCCCCATCTCACTGCCCCATGTCACTGCCCTATGTCACAGAACCATCTCACTGCCCCATCTCACAGCCGAGCTCGACTGGAAGAACACTGAAGCCGTTCCGCTTCATTAGTTGATGCAATAGAAGTCCATCTGAGTTTGAAAAGCTTCGCAGCCACGCTCTGAAATCTCTTGTTTACGTTGAAGAGAACTAAATAAAGCTTATCTGTTTTTTCTCGTCAGATCGGTACATGTAGTCGTTTTGCGCGTCCCAAAACGTGGTCAGAGGAATAAGAGAAAGAAGGGAAGCGAGCGAAATACGAAGAGCTGTCTACCTCTCCGGCGACGAGAAGAGCTCCAAAATTGGCGAAGAATGAAGATTATTCGAGGGTCATATGACTGATGCCAGGACGGCGCCTTGAGCCCTGGTGTGTTGCCAAGAAGGGACAAAATGCAAATCCAGATCTCTGGCTCCCTCCTAGGCAACAGAATGCGAGCTCTAGTTTTAGAACCAAAACCGCTCGGCAGTAGCCGTCTAGGAAGTCTAGGAGAGTCGTATCAGAATTCAAAGTCATGAATCTTGGCGTCAAAGACAAGGTAGAATAGTCACAAGAGAGCTAGGAGTCGTGGACTGGTCAAAGAGATCCACAAGAGAACTAGGAGTCAAAAATATTGAGCCCAGGACGAGTAGTCAATGAAAGCTAGGAATCATGAATTTCAGATTCAAGGACGGATGATAAAAAATCACAGGAAAACCAGGAGTCAAGTTCTTGAAGTCAAGGACGAGTCATGGGGAGTCACATGAGAAGAAATCGTTCAGAACATCAAGCTAGGAAGTGCTAACGCTAACACCGTTATTAGAGAACTAAAGGAAAGACACCACATATGGCGCACGCAATGTTTGTTACTTCCAGTGATAAGCATTTACAAAAGAGGGCATTTACAGCTCGGCCATTGGTCCAAGCAGCAAACATCTACATGAACCAAAATGAATGCTAATGAAGAAGACGTTTTCGTAAGAACACATTCCGAGAGAATCCTCTTCACCGTCATTCAGTTCAAGTAACTTTATGGTCACAGGAATTGTTTTTCACAATAATTTGTATTATTTCCTGGTAGCATGACAATATGATACCAAGCCATGATTCAAGTATTCATGCAATAATAATAATATATTTGACCAGTCCTTGATCTATTTTTGAAACATGAGAACAAATATTCAAAACCGCTTACAAGTATTTCGGAAAAAAATAGAAAACACGGTTCGGAGTGTAGAGAGATACCAAACATAGTGAATGGATGTCTCCCATCTTCTCAATTCAGAACATTTCCAGGTTGAAATTCGGGGCTACTTACGAAAAAAAATTCCCAGACTTTAATGGCACGAAAAGTCTCAAATTCGTTTTTAACTTATTCATTAATACATTTACCCCTGAAGTGTCATTAGTTGTACTGATAATAATGAATAATATTAATAACTAGCTTATTTTACTCTCTTCGATGCCTGACATAACAAGGTGACGAATGTAACAGTGTTGAATTAGGAAGGTGTTAGAATAGGGAACAGTGTCGAATTAGGGAAGTGTTGAAGTAGGGAACAGTGTTGAATTAGGGAAGTGTTGAAATAGGGAAGAGTGTTGAATTAGGAAAGTGTTGAAATAGGGAGCAGTGTTGAATTAGGGAAGTGTTGAAATAGGGAGCAGTATATGAATTAGGGAAGTGTTGAAATAGGGAACAGTGTAGAAATAGGGAAGTATTGAAGTAGAAAACAGTGTTGAAGTAGGGAACAGTGGTGAAGTAGGGAACAGTAGTAAAATAGGGAACAGTGGTGAAGTAGGGAACAATGGTGAAGTAGGGAACAGTGACGAAGTAGGGAACAGTGATGGAGTAGGGAACAGTGTTGAAGTAGAGCAATTTTTCGAACGACAGCTTCAAACTCTCCCCCAATTTTACTACAGAGATATACGCGGGCTTGAGTAGCCTCGTCTAGCTTGATAAAGTATCAGCATTTTAAATTTTCTGAGAAATTTTGGTAGCGATCACGGTCACCCTATGAGAAAATTAGTGATAGAAAGCCAAATTACAGTCTATGTCCGATTTACTAAGACCAACTTAGCAGAGATCAAGTATTTTTGCCGACATCCTTCCGAAGTCTGTATAAAAACTGCATTAGAATAATAAAACTGATCAAACTTCTCGAAGCATCAGGACCTGCTGGGACTGACTGATCCCCAGAATTAACGAAGGTGGAAGTGCCATCTGCAGCTGATGTCGCTCGCAAACCCAATTTGAATAATAAAACAGAACTCTGGCATGGATTTTGAACGGCCTGATGAAGTCTTTGCCTGGGATGTCGGGAGTCCCTGCGCGTTTTCTTTCTCATTTTCTTTTTTCCTCCTATTTCACGTGTGTTTTCTAACGAGAAAATCATGGAAGATTCGCAAGTAATCTAAGTTCAAATTAGTTACAGATACGCAAACAAAGCTTCGTTCGAGTCCATTATACATTCCTCGGAACGTGTATGCACGAATTTCGTCGTGAGTTGTGTGATAACAATGTTTTTGATTTGTTCATTCTTCGATACATATACTTATCAAGTGTGAAAATAGAGTCGTTTAGATCACATAATAATTCTTGCATGTACATTCCGTTCTCAGCAAAGAAATAACTTGTGGGCTAAGAAAAGTTGTATCTTCACATTTCTCGCATGTTAAAATTTAACAAATATAATAACTGATATGAACTTGAATTTTGGCATTAGCTTTTGCTGTATTTTAATGTATACTTTGGATCAATAGTTGTGCACGTGATAACTCGTGCTTTGAAATTTTTACGACACAAATATTGCCTGTCGCACAGTGCTAGTGCTCTCCATCGCGCTGTAGTGATGCACATGCGGTGTTCTTGGGCAAATAATTATATAATAGCAACCGTTGTTATAGGGTTACAATCGTTGTTATTGGATGGAGAATGTCAATCATTGTTATTGGATAACAATCGTTTTATTCATAATCGTTGCGGTTGGGTGAAGAATAGCAATCGTTGTTATTGTATTACAATCGTTTCATTTACAACCGTTTAATAGGGTGATTGAAACCGTTGTTTTCATAAAAACAGATTTTCAACGTGGTTCATGGATGGAGTCGTGATTAGGTTTGTGAATTTCATTTCTAAGTAGAACATTCCAACTGAAGTCATTACCTAAATTCCCAATTTCTAACACGATGTTTAAAGAGAAAAATTCTATCCGATGACGCACACCAAAGAATACACTCTAACATAACACAAAGCGGAATTTGAATGGAATTATCGATTAACGTTAGTACAGTATATTTCAGGGTAGCTTTTAAATGATAAATAAATAATTTAAACAGTTATTGGTGGTTTGTGCGTCTCCTCTACACTATACATTGGAGCTTTCTGAGAAATCAAAAAATATGTCAAGGATTCCCACTAAGCCCTTCAAGGAGCCCTCATTGAGGTCACACGAGCTTCTCGAGTCCATCTTTCATTTCAAAAATCTTTTTACATGTATAATCAAATTAGATTTGTTATGCGTGTTCAAGAAGCGTTCTAAGTCGCTCCGGATTATTCTGAAGGACCCTTAGCATAATAAAACTTTTGCCTTTTCTTCTCGTTATCCTAATTTCGGGAACCTGGAAGCGGGGCGAGGCCCTGGCCCAGGAGGACCGAGCAAAACAATACCTCCGAAAGTTTCATCATTTGAAAATTGTGGCCTTGTAATGAGGCTTCAATTGGATAAGGCTCAGCAGTGCGCAAACTGTTCTCACGCACATACATAAGTACGTGGGAATATGTTTGTGCGTGGCGATGCGAGACGCTTGCTGAAAGTAATCATCGAGCATTCCTGGAAAATTTGTCTTCAAAGCTTGTTGTTTGAGAGTTTTGAAGACGTTCACAAACTGGCTTCGTTAATTAAAAGCTTTAGGAATTATTAATGTTTTTCCTTCGGCTTCTGTTAAACAGAAATTGTGATTATTTTTTTGGTTGAATATCCAAAACATCCAGTTATTCAAATGATGTCCGAGCCGCTCGATTGTAAATCATAGGGAGATTTTGATTTCTGTAAATGTCACTGTGGAATAGATGAGCTTAATTTAGAATGAACTGTACAGACGAATTAAATTTGCTTACAATTTTCGCGTGTTATTCGTCTCACAACAATTGCTTGTTGTATTGGCTGATGAACTTTCATTGACTAAGAAGTTTGAGAAAAAACTTGATTACAAAAGTAGGACGAACTAATGGTCCTGTTTCATAATACAAGGTATTAAATCATACTACAACAATTAAATTATGGGCATTGTTCTTCAATACATGATCCTCCATTGAAGTGTTTATATTTTAGTCGATCAATAAATTCATTTCTTTCTATCCAAATACACGTTTGAAACGTAAAAATTATTTTTCTCATTTTTTCCCTGCTATTGCGCTTTCTTCAAGTATTGTTACACGAATATAAGTGTGAGGAAACGCTGAAGGCAACACAAACAACATATATTGAAACTGAACAATGGATCAGTACTTTACAATTAGCGACGACCAGCCAAATACTCGTAAAAACAAACTTCTTTAAAAGGTTTTTACTCTACATTATAGAATGTGTATTACGTGTAAATTCTACTAATTTTAATAATTTTAGCTGCCTAAATGTTTCAAAAAGTAAAATTTCACATGTACAATCACTTTTTTCCCAACATCTCCCTCTCCCCTTTCTCTCACTGCAAGTTTACTTGCCAATATTGAAGCAAAGGGGCTCTCCAACACCAACTAAATTCAACACACCCAGGATTCCACATCTGTCGTCGGTAAAGATTCAAACGACACTCAGTAAAGCGTGTGCGCTGGTTGCTGCTGATGAATTTTAATTCAAGTACAAGCGTTGTCACTCTCGTTTTCTAGAGACCATCTCCGCAAGGGACACGAACACGCATGCATTTTCGTGCGAACTGGCAAGTTTTAAAAGTGCAATGACTCACTTCGGGCATTTTCTGGGGTCTTCTCGTCTCTTTGCGAGGCCGCATCTGTTAGCAGTTTTGAAGTCAGATGGCTGGGGTGGGAGGGCTCAGGAGCCTTCGCCCTGTAATGAATGAGAGAGCACTGGGTCTTTGTGGAGCTAATGCAGAGCTGTCTTACGGCGAGAAAATATGGCGGTCTCTGCACTTAAGTGAGCGGTTTTCTTGGTGATCTCTAGTCGCCACGTGGGAGCATTTCACTTGTTTCGAGTAGAAATTCAACGTGAAATAAGTATGCTGCTTTTGATGGTTTATTCGGCGGGGTCAGAAAAATGAAAATTTCAAGGTGGTGTAAATAAATTGATCTATCATTCCTTGAAGCTTCTTTGGAAAGTGCATCCGAGGAAGGAATATCTCTTTCTTTTTAATGATGAAATTTTTTTTCCATTCATCATCACTTGAAAGGAAAGGCTCGATGTCAGGGAAAGTTGCCCTTTGGTTCATGTTAACATCTGTTTCTACACAGAATTTCAATTCATAACGAATAGATAAGCCTTGAATAAATTTTAAAAATTTGTCCTTGAGTATAGGTCTTCTCAATGACAACATGGCAA
The DNA here is from genome assembly GCA_014899125.1 of Orchestia grillus. Classification (NCBI taxonomy): domain Eukaryota; kingdom Metazoa; phylum Arthropoda; class Malacostraca; order Amphipoda; family Talitridae; genus Orchestia; species Orchestia grillus. The sequence goes on along the minus strand of VOMN01112615.1, from coordinate 3,613 downwards.
TGGTCACATCAAATTTTTAAGGTGACGCTTCATTCAATGTTCGTACAGGGCACCTTGAATAACGTTAGTAGTCTACTCGAACTTGCCTAAATCAAAGAAGACGCATACGTGCTCTACTTCCAATCTGCTGTTCATTCCTCTACAATTCTCTTGTATGATGTTTGATTGACTTTATTACGTTACCTGAATCGGGAAATTGTCTATGAATGCTAGCACATATAAGTACATTGTTCGTTGTATTTGTTTTATGGGCATTTATACGCTGGGTATCCCTTTAAATAAACTTTCTTGACTTACCAAACGGTATTTCTAAGAATAATTGAGGGGAATATATTTCAAAAAATTGCCTACTTCCAGCTTTCGTAGGTTCTAGCTACAGGACGGGTTACATGTTCGTTCCCTGGAATAACTTTTATGAAAATTAACAAGCAGAACCTTACAAGATCATTGACCTGTAACGTATGAAATAACATGATTGTATGAGTTTACCTTTAGCCAATTTTGACGGATAGGGCAAGCTTTAATTATAATGTTTCAAACAATAGGCAATATTTTTACTAAGCGAAAACCTGTTTTGAAAGACGATTTATATCAAAACAGTCATTCCCACGATTCATGGGTATTTGGACACCTCCAAAGAGTGAAAGGAAGCCAATATAAGAGTTCAGTCATAATCAATAAATGCATTCTGAAGACATTGATTTAATTTCTTCTATAGGTTGTTTTATGAAGTTTCTTAGTCTTGAGGTGCTCTGCTTCTATTAGTTCTTCTTCACAGAACCTAAATATCGTCACAGCTCTGATAGGTTAGTAGCTATCAACTTCCTCACAACTGAAAAGCAAAGCTATGCAAGGCGACCAAATCTTCGAGATATGCAGAAACGAAAGAAAACATTAGCGTCGCTCATAAGTAGACAAATTAGTGCAATTATACTCAACATTCAGCGAAGACTCCACGTACACTTATATACTTTCTATGCTCTTACATGACAAATAATTATTGAATGATATTCAAGGAGCGTGACTTATAAAAGTGAATTGAACATACCGCGTAAGTGATGCGATAGATTTTCATGAAGGAGAGCAAATATTTATCTGCCAACCGACGCCCAATTTGCAAGAACCTCTTCAGTGGACAGCCCATTATTCCTGCAGTGCATGCGTGCCGACTAAGGGGCCGTCGCCTGCACCCCCCAGCTAATCTGGTGTTGAAATGCCGGCGCAGGCTTTGCTTGAGGCTGTGGCTAGATCCATCGATGCGAGGCTTGACTGAAATAGTGGTCAATGTTCTTCAAACCCAAATTGAGTTAATAGATTAGCTGCCTTTTCGAACCGTTGAAATAATCTAATGTCACGTTGATGTGTTGACGAGGAATCTAAGGTTTCTCCTGGAGGGTCGGGAACACGCGTCACAGCCACGTGGAGGGAAGAGTTCAACATGTCTGGTTACTATCGGCGTGTGAGAGAGAAGTTCCTAAGGATTTCCACAAAGGATCACTTATAAGGCTCCAGGATACATAGCTTTACAGTAAGATGGGCCGGGAACGTTGCTCATGCTGAGAATAAGGTGGAGGGAGGCAGCTCTGGGCAAAAAAAACACGGCTTAGGGCAAACCTGCGGCGCTGGCGACTCAGATTTTAATGATTGAGTCTCACAGATATTTGAGCAAAAAACCTCACAGGCGTGTCAGATCGAGCTGCTTACTAAACGAATAGGAATGCCGTGTTCAAGCGATCGGAGATCGCGCGATCAATATATCGCTGATATATTCACTTCAAAGATGTGTTCGTGGGAATCGACAAAGCAAGAGAATCTCAGGCCACTGATGAATAGTCTTATTAATCATTGTCATGACCGACACAGCGTGCAATGTTTTATAGCTCTGATTCAGACTTTTGCATTCAAATTGTGGATTTCTTTTGCCTATGAGTTTGAAAATGAACTGTATTTCGAATGGAGTCTATCAACTTGAGTAAGAAGTTTTCAATACTTATTTTAAGTTGCTCAATGAAATTGAGAATTGCAAATTATTAAATCCAAAATTAGCTTTGAAATACAGGTAGTCCTTGGTGTTCGTCATACTAATTTGCATTGGATTTATCTTCACAATTTTTAGTTCCAGGTTAGTCCTTTACTTAGATCTCTTATCATCACCGAGCACTTCTTAGAAAGTGGGCAAGAAATTTACATGAAGGCCCTAGCAAATACTTCGAATAACATTCCCAGGCTGGTCGAAATATGAACGCTCCCCTTTTCAAAATGCCATCTATCAGCAGTTCGAAATTTTCCTCGGGCATGTCGTGATAGAGTCGGTAGATGGTTTCGGCAGAGCTTGTCAGCAGATTTCAAGACAAAAGCAATATTCCTTGTTCCCCTGAAGGCTTGTCGAAACTTCTGACTCGAGCTGACGTGAGGAGATGAAGTGAATGCTCTTGGGTGGAGAAGTAAGAGGCGGTCAGGGCATTTCTTCCAGCAAAATTATTTACAACTGAAAAGAGAGTCGATTTCTGGCCGCAACTAATTTTTTCTTTGCACGCATCGCATCTCAGCACAATACTTATCTGTTCTATTTGAGAACTTTTTGTGGAACCAAAATTTGAAGTTATCGATAGATCGTGTCATATATTAAGTTGAGTAATTTTAACTTTATTAAATGTTGGATGAGAGGAAAATTAGAAGCTAGAAAGTTGCCGAGAACACATCATTTTCATAGTGTATGAGGAAGCTGAATATATTTTACCGATTTACTCACTTTTTCTTCCTTCCAGGACGAAAACGTCTATTAGAACATTGCTCTATGTAGTAGAAAAGTCAAGCAAATCTAAACAACTATTAATGATAACAACCATTACTGAAACTCATGAAGAGAAACGCTCGTCTAACGATGCCTTCTTCGCAAGTTGCAACCAACAAAAATTGTCGACAATTCGACTAAGAAAACATGGCATTTTTTGGGGCGATCGAGAAAGCCCGGCGTAGCCCAGACGGCCTATTACTTTAAGTCATTCGTAGCCCAGAAACACTCGTACGTAAAAGCTCCTTTAGGAGCCCTAACATCGGAGGCTGGCTGTGCTGCAGCGACGCCCGTACGCGCCGTGTTGCTTCGCTCTAAACCTGATTATTAAGCATAAATGGAAATGGATAAAGCTCTAAACCACATAAAATTACTCCAATTATGCCTAATACTTTTTACGCACAGGAGCAAGGTTACTGTTGATGCGTAAGAGGGAACTAAGAACGTCGTATAATACTTTTATTCGAGTAAAAGGACGAGTATTTTGTCGATTTTCGAGCATTCGCTCATCGTCAGCAATAAGAATGGGAAGTCATCAGTAAAATGTGGAATCGGAAACCCTGGAAATTAAAGGAAATTTTCACTGTTCCCTTTCAAAGGACGGAAATTAAATATTACTTTTAGTTTAAATAATTCGATCAATTAATTGAAATAAGCTAAATAATGAAGATTAAATAGAATATTTTCTGTTTCCTTAACAACGTTTGACTGCTCACTTACCATTCTTAGCACTGATGATGATTGAATGCTCGAAAATTCCTTTCGTATACTCATCACTTTTTATTTATAAAAATAAGGGACGCCCAGGATCCATACTGA
>VOMN01112614.1:0-24632 GCA_014899125.1 Orchestia grillus | reverse complement strand
GTGGGGGTCTGGCTCTTGTGGGGGTCTGGCTCTTGTAGGGTCTGGGCGCTAATGGTGCTGACCTGGATCGAGGTTCGTGCTTCTCAGTGGCTGTGCGGGTCAAAGGGAAATGTACCAAGCATGTCACGCTTGTCTCACGATTTAAGTACGTATCTACCAAAAACGGCCTTACAATCTCGTTTTGTAAGGATACTGCTAGTTTTTCCGGAACAAGCTACTGTAAATGCAGTCCTTTTGGATGCATACGTGTAACTCCAGCTGGCTGTTCATTCTAAGCTGAATACAGCCTTTGCACAAGCCTAATTCTGTCGTTATAGGGTTGAGGTCGTGTCTTCGTTGACCGTCTTTAGCGATTCTTGGGTGCCACATCGAATGGACCAGGGAACATCGGTGAGGATGTGATTTCGGCAATGCTTACGAGCAGATCACATCACTTTTGTGTTCCGCATCGAATGAATTCGTTCGTTTAATATCGAGTCTTCCATAAAAACGGTGGGTACAATACACCAAAGAATAATTCTTTTGGAAATTTGTTTTCCTTGTCCTCTGAAATAACATGAATATTAGTTTGAACAGAAAGGTCTGAGCCATTCAAATTTTTTGGGACCACTCGTATTGATCGATTATGCACCCAAATTTCTCTCAACGCTACGAACAAACGCCTGATCACTTTTGTATCTATCTAGGTTATTCGCTTCATACGATATGCATGTTATCTGGAACTCTGAGAGAATTGAGGCTCTCAGACCTCGAGCGCTGGTCTCCTGATCAGTGAAGCCTTATGTTTCATTCCCACTCCGCAAATCCCATGACCAATTCCACCCAGTCTTAACTTTTTCGCAGCCCAGACGATAATCAACTATCTGTCGGCGATATCTGCGCTTGAGCGACCAAAATTATAGATAATTATGAATGCTTTGGCGCTAAAGTCAGACTGCGTAGTCGCATTTTGAGTTCATGGTGACAGGAGTTGTTTCATGTCTCGTGGCACCACCTGACCCATAATTCAATTCCATTTTTAGACTAATTTACGAATACGAAGTTTCAATGAGAAACTATCAAGCGCAGAACACTTACATTATTATTTACAGATTAGGCTTCAAATATTGGCATATTTTCAGGGAAATCGATGTTTTGACAATGTGGTGCTATTTTATGTTTATTTTCGAAATTATTTTTGTGTAACACTCAAACGTTCGTAATCTTTCAGACGAGCTTTGATGCGAGAATGCCTGGCTTAGGAAACCACGAAATATTGTGTGTAAGTCTGCCGTGTTCCGAAATTATTGTCGTGGTTTTGGCGTTGTCTTTTTGCAGGCGTTGCGATGAAGGGAGCGTCCTTTAGTCTATCGGAGGCGTACCGCACATAGGGTGTACGTAGGAATCTTGAGCTTTGTTCGAAGCATAGTAGAGTGACTGAAGTGAATTTGGTCACTCTGAGACGAAAGATACTGAAAGCAGCTGTTATTGTTGGTGTACGTGGGAGAATTAGTTCTGTCAGCAGCAGTCCTGTAGCCGCTCAGACATGAATCGGCAAAGCTTGTTGCAGGAGGTTGTGGGTGTAGCAGCGTAGAAACGATTTTCAACCACAGCTCTTTGATCACCATCACCGTCCAACTGATTTCTTGCCCTTTTTGTGTTTTTCGTCATCTCACTTCTCCATTTACTTTGTTTTAAGATTAATCTAAAAAATATGTTTTTAAGATAGCAACGTTCGTTCATTATAGGGGAGCGAGACTGTGAATTCGTAGCCCTTATTGGACGTCATCTGTACATATCTTTGCCTAGCGTTGCGTCAACCTAGTAAAAATGATAATGAAATCTTAAATGCAACGACAATAATAAGAATAACGGGGTGATGATGATTATAGCAGCAACGGAACGATTGTAATAGTAACAATATTAAAATTAAAGATAATTCTTCTTGGCTTTGGTTGTGCGATTATGTTATTATCGTTTTTGTAATTCTGAGTCCGCATTACTGTGAACGATATCCTGACTGTGCCATTGGGTGTTCAGTTTGTGCAATACTGTACATTTAATGCCTTTGGAATCGAAAATTTTTATACTTGCTCTAAATCGCCACAAGCTGTTTAGAACACTCGTATGAGATTTTGTTGTACCTCATACAGTCGTACTCTTTAATGTATAACTTGGCTACAGCAACACTCGTCGCTGATATTTCTTACAAGAATCGCCTCGCGCGCATGGCTTGTGGCGCAATCTTGTAAAATATCCCGCGCGAACGACTTGCAGAAATGATCCACATCTGAGCTGCGGATTAGCCTGCCTACTGTCACATTGTGAACCAACGGAGCTGCTTCTACGCCTCATGGTGTCTCACAACCAGCAGCTGGGATTCCTGGGGACGTGGGATCCGATCGTTTGTCAACACGAGGCTCCCATTGTTTACCAGCTGCCGTCCGTCTTTCATAACTCCTCTCCCACACCGACGCGGTCTGGCGACTTGTGCACCTCCTCGTGACGCGAAACCAATTCCAGTTCACCATTTTTGGGTGTAAAAGTTTACCGTTGGACTAAATTGAACCCTTCGGGCCATTCTTTTCCATTTTTCATCTGGTAATTTAAATTTGTTTTTTGTGTAGTATATTTATTGCTCTTAGTTTAGTTTATCAATCCCTGATGTTATATTGCTACTTGTACATTGTTCAATTATGGGACATACAATTCTAGTTGTAGTATCTCCTGGGATATATTGTTTCAGGCTCTTGGAATAAATTAATGGGATGTGTAATCTCAATCGGACCGAAAAGGTTTACGTGTGCTGACAAAGCAGGGTGTGAACTGGAATTGACTAGTATCATAAAATAGGGCTGTAGAATTAACGGGTAGAGTGTACGTGTCGAAGCGAATCATACAGACAACGGGGAGGGAGAGATTTTTGACATTTTAGTTTTAATTTGAAGTTTAAAAGGTGTGGAAGATTTGTTCACATGAAATTGGTTTCCAAACCTCTGGTAAAGAAACTTGAAATTTATTTGCACCTGCTTCCATGAACTAGGACGCGTTCATTTGAACTACATTTTGACGAGAAAGGTCTACGTAAATAAGTTTAAAATATTTACAGGCTCCAAGTTTGTGGTTTAGATACAAATAAAAATTTATTTTAACTGCTCCAAGCAAACCAACAAACAAACATTCCAGACTTTGGGTAGCATCTGTGAGCAGAAGTTTCCAGAAGAAGCTGGATAACTTCCTACAAGCTGTCCCTGATAGGCCGNTGTGGCCAGGGCATAGGGGCCCAAACATTTTCAAGATATTCAAGTAGAAGCCATGCCTTCTTGGCCGACCTGGGGCGTGTCGCGTGTACCCAACAGCGCCCCTTCGCCGCCGCCTAGCTGCCAATCGGCGGAAAGAAAATACCGTTGTCGCTTCCGCAGTGCGAGAGTTTCATCTCTTTCCTTAATTAAAAGCAACAGCAGGAACAACGCGGACTGCTGTTGCTGGAGGTGCGTGGACCAGTTGAATCCGGAGACCTCTTAAAACAGACGAAAGAAGAAGAAAATTGCGGTTACTGCAGCTCCAGATTCTTTGTTTTTTCGTCCGGTTTACTTAGACTCGACTCGACGCAGGTCCGATGTGTAAACTGAAGGCGTGGAGTTGTGCTCCTGAGTGCCAACCTGTGTATTTTACATCAGCTTCTTTCTTGAGAGTGTGTTTTTAAGTTTTTGTGGTGTGCATTTGCGTTGTTGTTTAACTGGTATCACATGTTGGAGAAGGCATCAAAATTTCAGAAATTGAGAGCTACAATGCACATTGTCCGTCTGCATGACGATTTCTCGTCGTTCCACGAAATTTGTGTAAGCAATTCAATTTTCGTGTTTATTCCGTTGCCAGCTACTTCATATCCTCTGAAAACACCCCGAAAATGTACCATATGCACTCCCGAAGGATTGTAAAAAAACGCATATAATGAATTCAGTAATGACTTACTGGCGTCCCTATGCCGTCAGGGACGACGGCAAATCTCATTTTCGGGCCCACTTTGCTTCTTTCGATTTTCTGGCGGTATTTTCTGATTATTCTTCATTTTTTATTTCTCTTCTTTCTTACCTTGCTGTTTCTACGCGCAGAAAATCTTGTATGAGAACACGCCTGAGCAAATATTCCACGTTTTCTGAAGTCAATACTAAATGGTTCCTTTGTTCTACTCTCTTGAGATCGCATTCCATGTGGCTAAAGAGCTTTTAATTAACAAATAAAATATTTTTTGTGCACCGGTACCTAAAATATTCCTAGATTGATACTGAGTAATACGTATTCCTAAATCTCGATACTTTTTTGTGACTCACCCTAATATAGTATACCTGGACAATTTTCTCTGGTTCTAAATTTCAAGTTTTGCACACACACTCACCACACGGCGACGTCTTTCCGGTCCCGATTTGTGCGTCGTGAAGGAAGTTGAAGGGTTGCCTGCTGAGGCTGTCGAGGGTCCCAACTTTCGCCGCTGTTTCTACGTCTTACTTTCCTTTTTCTCTAATAAGCTCGCCAGCTTTCTGGGGCACAAACCTGTGAGCAGCGTTCGAACCCATTTCTGCGGGCTCCAAACCTGTATCTGAATGTGATGCGTATAAAAGATATGGAGAATTGCGTACTTTTCAAATTATTTGATGTTTGTAGCAGGAGTCAGGCTTCAACAATTATTTGGGGCATACCTGCATAAAAGAATGCATTAAAAAAAGTGAATTTAAACAAAGATGTTTTACGATTGATAGAAGAAAAATTAAAATTAATCTACTGTTAGCGCTCCCTGAATAGGTTTCATGTAGAGCGTACGTGAACACCGACCTACAGCGTCAATCTTTCGAAAATTAATTGCACAAATACGCATACAATTTAAATATTCTTATAATTCGTAATCTCAACTTAGATTTTCAATCAGAGCATTCTGTGTTTTGAAAATGCCGATCGATGAGTTTCTTTTGTTGCTATAATGATCGTTAACTTCCTTGAATACATACTGGTCAAGATGTATTTGCCTACGTTCCGTTCTTCAGATAAGTGCTATTTTGGTGCAAAAATATGATGGAATTTATTTTGAAGGTAGCCCTTCTTTTTTCGTCATGTCCTGAGTTGAGAGCAATTATCTGTCGGCGAGTGTTCTAGAAAATGCGTCCCTCTAGGGATGGGGGCTATTCCTGAACTACAGGTCGTGCTGAAAATACCTTCCCTCGCCTGTGTGCCTTGAGAAATTATCTCTCATCAGGAGTAACCTTAGCTACTCGCCATAGAATTCTTACCATCAACATATAAGTACGACTAATGGTACAGCACTAGACCGTTTCGTGAGGCTGCTGCTAGTTTTCTTACAGAATAGCGGCATTATTATCGCAAAAAAATATTATTCATAGGGCTAATAATGATGACCGTCATGCTTCATTTGCAAACTCACAGAGACTTTTCACGACGCATGTGTTTACTTTTATTTTTGTTTCATCATAAAACAGTTCACAACTGCCGGAAGCCTCTATTTCACAATGTACATAATGACGCAGCTCTAGGACTCTTCATCCCTTATGTGATACAAGAGTTCATCTAAAGACAGCATGTACGACGGCTCCGATACTTTCGCCCTCTAACACACGCTTTGCGTGCGCGATACTATAGTGAATGCCAAAGGGCGTCCGTCTGGTCGCCATATGCAGACAGCTCGGCTCGCCCATTCCCTGCTTTTTCTTGGCATTTGGCAGAGGGGTCCATGCGTCTCTCCCTGGCCAACTTGGACAACTCGAGTACCTCCTTTCTCTTCGGTCGGCCGGGCTCTCTCTATTGCAGCGTATCTATCTAATCGTCCTTCTTGGTACGCAAAATGTTCCACAATATTTTTAACGGCGTTTTGTTGCGAGCGCCGCCTTGATTTCGAGGTTAATCTAGTAGTGAGGGGGCTTCTGTTGTCCTTCTGCAGAATATTTATGGTAGTCTTAAAAAGCTTGAGCTAAGTTGTATCGGTAATTTTTTCTATCTTTCTCCAGTTTTTATTCACGACGTCTTTAATATGAGCATTGGTCGAAGCTGATGGTTTTGTTTTTCGTTTTCAATTCAAGAAACGTTTTCAATTGCCATTGATCTGAATTAGCGCGTTAATATTTCAAAAGAAACATCAATGACGCAATGCACCATTTTGTCGCTGGTGGTCCATCTTCGCACCGCGAGTACGAAATGTTCTGTTCGTATTTGAAAACAGAATTACATCAGTACTTCAGTTCTGGCAATTACTGTGCCATGTGCAGGTAGAAGCAGGAACAACTTTGAGTTCTCTTTAAATCGTTATCCTTTCGGAACTTGACCAATGTATTCGACAGCGCTACTCTTCTGAATGTTTAATTTTCCTTCAATATATGCCATCATTTCTCAACATCCTCGTTGAGTTAATAGTCACATTGAATGATAATTTTTGCAACTTTACTTTCTTCAATTATAAGTTTGCATTTAAATTGGCCATACTTAGAAGGTGAGTGATCTGGTTATATTGCACATAGGTTATCTTAGCAGTAAACTTCGTAGTCAATTGATTTATTTTCCCCTGTCATTATGCGTTGGATATTTGGTAGCAACTTAAAAATATTTCACTATATTACAGTGAATGTTATTGTAAATATACTTTATCAATCCAGCTTGAAATCTGTGGTCGGATGCAGAGATTCCAGCACCCAGACGCTGTTAGAAAGCACCGACTTCTGGCCATGATGCCCGCCCTGCTGCGTCTCATATTGTCAAGACCCTCGTACTCGGACACTCCTTGTTTTTTGTATTAAAGTTGAAATTTACCATAATAAAAAATTTGCTTCGGATTGTATATCTTTATTTACAATTGTATTCGTTATTGCCATTGTTTTTCTGAATATTAGTCATTTTTAATTTTATTTTTACTGCTTGTTTTTATCTTATTGAACAAAATTCGGTAAAAACTCATTGGGTAGAATCATAATGCGATGATTTTAATTAAAATTTTCAAAAATTTTTAACCACCAATTGAAATACATAATGGATGAAATTAAAATCCAGAGCAGGAACCCATGTTCAAAAACTTTACAGGATCGAAACCAACTCCACAAGCAGAGCTTCACCCCTGTAGCGTCTAGCGTTCGTCTGGCTGAACGTTAGGATTATTATAATTAAATCCTCAATTTTATCTAAATATTCTTTAAAAATTAAGATGAAAACGCACAAAATTACATAAGATGTGAACGATCGAATGTCCGTGCAATATTTCGTTCAGTTCTAAAATAGGTTTGACCGTTTAGTGCTGAATAAGCTGAGACTCGCACGCACAGGTCCCGCCCATGGGAAGCCCCGCCCCAGACTCCCCGCTCGCTGGCGCGGTTGATGACATTATGCCTGCTGTGGGGCTGCAGCGCGCCCTCGTGCCCTGCATGCTAGTCATCAGACTCTTGCGCAACCTCCAGCCGCTTCTGTCTGGTCCAGGCGACACAAGAGCGGCACAATATACGCCGAATGTGTACTCTATGACGTCCAGTTTGTTGTACAAATAAATTAAATCCTGCGTGAATAGTTGGTCGTATTTTATGAACGTCAGGGCATATTTACTCATGTGTGAAAGTAACGAATCAAGATTTAAGACTAAGCTGTGTTATTTCTAAAGTCGATTAAAATGGTGGGATCCGTACAGGGTAGAATTATTCAAACGAAAGTTTCATAATGCATCTCTTCCAGTCGCGTGCTGGGCTTCAGTCACCAGTAGATGGATGCTATTAGCCTCGTGGCATTATTTATTTAGCCTGCTATTTCCAAAGTTTAATTCATGTTTGATCAGCTGCTTATCAAATGATGCCAAAACAGAATGTAGATATCAAATCGCAGATAATTTCAGTTTGATGATTCAATTAATATGTGCAATGTTTAATAATGAGCTAAGATTTGTACGAGAACGTCAGTATGTAAAATTTCTGAATAATTTCGTGGCTAGTATATGCGCTTAAAGAACGAGTCAGTCACTCTGTGGCTGCAATGACTCTACTCTGAACTGGAATAGAAAGAAAGAAAGACACATTTTCGTTTTTTCATTGTTTTCTGTAGTAATCTCGGCTACAAGGATGCTACTCAAAACACGCCCCAGAGCTGACCTCTCCACCTGCGTAACTTTGGAAGTTAATGTTCCGACAATCGGTGTTATCACTGGCAACACGTCTCAGAGCTGAACTTACCTCGCATGTGCTTAGAAAGTTGAAATATACCATAATAAAAAGTTATTCGGTAGAAAAATGTGAGCGGGCTGTATTTAACTTTGTTTAAACTGGGATTGCTTACAAGTGCCAACTTACACATTAAACGTGTTATGATTGGATGTCTTCGAAAATTTACTCAGTAATTCATGAAAATATTATTTCATTCAGTCTCGGCATTTTTTGTCAGGCAATAGATGCGAGTCAAAAGTAGAGTTAGCCATCGTATTTCTAGTGTTAACGCTCGCAGTGATGAAAAATGCGAAACGTGACAAAATATCGGCTGCGAAAAAAAATCAGAGTCGGCTGCCAGTCAAACCTGAAAAGAATAGCAGTCAATCAAGGCTCGCTGCCTGCAACCACCGAATATTAAGCGAAGTACGGGTAAATATGTCGTAGCAATTGCGCAAGACGTGACGTCAGGCCTCGATAGGAGCCCAAACAATACAGACCCGACGAGCGCCGTTTGGAGGATGTTCCGCAAGCTGATATTCATGGAAGGGCTGTTATTTCGAGGCTTTTTTTTGGAGAGTTCACTGCCAAGCTGGGAAAAAGTGAAGCCAACGCATGAATTAGGCCATTGAAGAATAGGGGAATGTCATCTGGGTCGAGGATTCTTTGCTCACTTCATGCCAATGGTTGGGCCGGGTTTGGTATGAAGGACACCAAGCGAGACAAATGATTCCGATGTTTGTTCCTAAAGCGAAGCCCTGTGCTACTTTGATGATTTGGACTGTTATTTCTTGCCTTTTAATTGGTTTATCCCCTTAATGGTGGTAACACCGCGGGTAAATATCTCAATATCGTCAGTCATGACTCCTTGTAACGTTCAGCCTCTGGTACTCTATATTTTGTCATATTTATTGATTACGAAGAACCCATATGAATATACTACAAAAAAGGTTCGATTGTAGCTCAAAGATAATCAGAATTCAACAAAACGCAGTTTCTAACTAGAAAAATGGAGAAATCTAAACTTATTCGAACCAATTTTTGGAGCGTTCGAGCAGAGCGAGACGAAGAGATGGACGTTCTTATCATATCTAAAGTTACAGAGCAAAGAAAAAATATGTTGCCATTTTTGACACATCTGCATGTGTCTCTTGTTTGTCGTGTCATTAATTCCGGCGCACAAGTAAGTGTCCTAAATATTTTGACACACTTTTTGAGTCCCGTCATGGTAAGATAAATATCTAGATAAACAAACTGAACGTGACGTGCTTAGCGTTAATCTACGGTATTTCATCCGAAAATTTAACTAACTCTGTTTCATGATCAATCTTACAGATAGGTAGAGATTAATAAAAAATTAATGAAAGCAACGAATGTTTGATAACTTGTGTACAAAGTGTTACTTAACAAAACAAGATAATATGTTGTTACAAATTCCACGTGTCAACATGGCTAAAGTTGAAGTACTTATTACTCTGACTAGCATTCACCGATCTACTACGCTGAACCGATTCTTTATTGCGGAGGGTACGCTTCAAGCACTGATTGTCCCCTGTATCACATCGCTCCAAGCACTGATTGTCCCCTGTATCACATCGCTCCAAGCACTGATTGTTCCCTGTATCACATCACCATACACACTCACACACCGTCTGCTGCTGCAGCTCCGAGCTGACGAGGGAAGGCTGACGTACCCAGATTGAAATATAGGTCCATATTTGTATATACGACTGAAATATATATATATATATATATATGTGTATGAGGCGTGTGTATACGTGCATACAGTATGTGTATGTCTATATCAACCGTTAAACGCAGTTGACATTTGAAAGAGATAATTGATCGTATTACTATTTTTATGCTTAGGTGCTTTATAAATTAAAATTTTTCTGCAGATAAGGGAGGAGTTCTTTATAAAAGTGAGCTATACTGAAAGGAAGAGCTAAATTCAAAATTATCTCGCTTCTGATATTTTATCGTCACATTAAAAACATTTTTAATTTCCTGTTGACCATTATAAATTTCTCATCCGCTACAAGCGAATTGGCATTATCTCTTTTCGGACATAAATCAGTTGACGTAATGGCATCTATAACCAATAAATTGTTGAGTCTTCTTGCAGTTTTTTGAAAGCTAAATCCTTGAGAGAGTGTCGTGGGACCGAGACGATTGTGCTCTTCTGTATGTAGATATTCAGCATTCAGTTTTGTATCCAATTGTGTTGCTGTGAGCTGACCTATTCACTTACCCAATTGCGGATGTACACATCAGAATGACCCCCGTGAGTACACGACACTCTGGGTACCTCACTGCAGTGGGCGTGTGGATCACTACACTAACTGGAGTGGGTGGGTCGATCATTACAGTAACTGCAGTGGGTGTGTGGATCACTACACTAACTGCAGTGGGTGTGTCGATGAGATTGCGCACCCAGCTGCAGAGGGTGTAGCGCTCCCTCTTCAGCCGCGACCAGCTCATTGTGCCCCCACGGACCCCCTGTCACGGGTATACACAGAGCACCTCCGGGGCGAGGTCTCAATTTCAGGGTGCGTGTTGTATGGCGGCAGCTGGGCGCACGCCCCGTCTGCTGGGCTCTGCTGCCCCGTGTGCTGGGCTCTGCTGCCCCGTGTGCTGGGCTCTCGGCTATTTTGGCATCATGACTTGGCCTTCCTATGTGTTCCCTGTAATTTTGTTGTTGCCTCATGACTATCTGTGTTCCCCGTGACTTCGATGTTAGCCATTAGTATCTCTGTTACCCGTAAATAGCTGCGTTCCCCGTGACTTAATCGTTACCCGTATATATGTTTGTTCTCCGTAAATTTCTTTGCAGCGGCAGGAGTACGCTCAAATTGCTTAGTAAGGGAAGCTGTATTTATCTTATTGTCTGGATATCGCATAGAAAGTCCATCAAGAAATTTGTGAGAAATTCTGCGATCCTGCGAACCTTGCGTTGAGCCCTAGTTCGCCCCCACAGTTCAGTAATCAGTAACCTGTAATTATTATTTTAAAGTCATTAATTCCTTATTCCAGCCCTGTAAAGTTCTATGAAACGATAGAGAATTTGCTGTTCATTTCTGTCGTTTCGCAATTGCAGTCATTACACAGGCGCGATACACTTTCCGGCCCTCGTGTTGTTGGATTCCGAGCTCACACACTTGTGGCAGTGACGTGCTGCAGCAACGCTTTGTGAGTATTCAGTCATTGTTGTCTACCGTAATTGTTTTTGTCGGCGGTGACGTATAGGTGGCCTCTACAGTGTTGCAGATAAAACCTCTGTACTGTTAGAGGTACAATCTATGCAGCGTTAGAGATAAAATCTCTGTAGAGTTAGACGTGGAAGCTCTGGAGTTTTCAGGAGGAATTTTGTTGTATTTTTTACTTTATTTTATCACGTGCATCACTAAAATTAGTGGTAGATAGCAAGTTGACAATGACGCTGCATGGCTATGATATTGTAGGTAACTGTCCTGCCTGAGATGACAGAATAATTTTATTTTTTTTAAATATTGTGGGCTCAACCATGCGAAAAACCCATTAGGAAATCTTTGCAGTCTTCACTCAGTTTGATCCTTCTAACTCCCGGTCGGTGAGCTAATACGTTATTTAGGTAGAGTCTTTCAGTAGAATCACTGATATGATCAACATGATTGTTGAATAATTTGCCGATAATATAAGTCGACACTTTGTAGTTTGCTCTCTCATGTACTCAGCCTATGAAAATGTATTATTTTCGAGCATGTCTGACTCAAATAATGGGGGTTTTGCTTCTTGAATATTTGTTTTTTTCAACGGACGACGCTTCACAACCTATGAAAATGAACCTTCTTAACTCAGTTAAGTGGTTAATTCATTTACTAGACTCTCTTTAAATGTATTCAATTTTGAAAACTATGTCGGCAAAGAAGCATGAACCCTTCTAATTAAATTGCGGGTTTAAGATTCCGTAACATATTTTTCACGGTATTTTATAAGAATATTGTACGAGCGGGAGTATATTTACGTCAAATGTTTGTCTGATACTGATGTTTCAAATTTAACTGATAGCAACGTTCTGTAGCTATCTCGAGAAATTCTCTATCATAAAGATATGGATTGGATAACACCCAAGCCGAACGCCAAGAGATATCAAAGTTTAGGTAGTAAAAAGATAGCCCAAAGATATTAATATTAAACTTGCCATAGCTTATTCACGTCGATTCGTATATTCAATACAATTGAAATGAAAGAATGTTATTTGATCTCTAGTAGTGTCAGTTGTAGAATAAAGGTAATTGGTATGTTGACAACTTTCGTAACTTTTTCAGAATTCTGCTGAATTGTAACTCTCTCGAGTCACCGAGCTGAGGTTCGCACAGGAATGGCCTGTCGCATAATTCCCAGGTCGAAGCTGGCGACACTTCACGTTGAAAAGTCGTTAGACTTGGTACGAAAAATAGCTGTATTTCGTACGAAAAATAGTTGGATTGCATTCGTAAAATAGTTGGATTTTGTACGAAAAGTATTTTGATTTCGTACGAAAAATAGTAGGATTTATTTCAAAAATGATCAAACGTACTGCTATCTTTGTCAACATGGACGCAAGATTGAGGTTTGCTTTTTTTGAGTACTCGATGTATGTTTGTTGCCTAGGTATTACACTCAATACGCAAATCAAGACAGAATCTTTGGTTTAATGACTTACGTAGGAAACTCATTAAATTTAGGTTTTCAAAAGTTATCAGACTCCAACGTTTTACGATTACTACGCCTAAAATTTTGTGGATTTGTGAGTACTTAGGGAAAAAGCAGCACAAAGCAGAGATGCGTTCGCGAAGGATTTATTGTGCAAGTAATGATCGTGCACTAATGAAATTTTTTGCATGAATCAAAGATTCCGTGTATGAGACTGTAAACAGTTAAACACTTCACTTACAAATACAGTGCGTCGCTCGACATTAGTTATTTGCAAAATTATGCAATGTATGTTTTCATTTGCCTGCCGAAATGACGCGTTTGCTCTCGACTCTTGACACTTCGACCACGACTCCAAAGTTGTGCACTCCGTCAGATGCTGCTGGCGCTGAGGTGGCCCGCAAAGGGGCCGTGGTCCTTGCCCTTTGATCTTCGGACCTTCAGCGGTCTAACGACGCAGGCACACATGTTTGTAGAAGATACCGACACTGCGTGCTCGAATTTTCGGCGAAGTGGTGTCATGTACCATGGTACCAGATCAGTGCCATGGAGAATGCACGGTTACCTGTGCGAGCTGAGTAATTAATTAAAAAAACGTATTCAAGGTGTGTTAAATGCACGTTAAGTGGTGTACCTACGTGCACATTATTTACTGTGCACTGGAAATTGTTCATACAGTAAGCCATAGCTCAAATGTTTTGTTCCGCTACACGTTCATGAGCACAGCATTAGCGCTCTAGCCTGAATGAAGTAAAAACAGAAACCTTTGTAAGCTTGAAATTTTATGGATTTGAAATATTTGAGGTGTGTCCTCTAATTCGTGCTACTGGCATGTGGACGGCATGCCTTGGAATTCGCGTTATGTGCACTGGAAGTTCAAAAGCTGAGTGCCATTTTCCGCAGGGGGCATAAGATAGGTCATGGGAACAGGTGTAGGTTCGTTATGTTTGTCTATCACATACTAAATACTAAGGGGACTGGTATCTCCAGGGGGAAGCTGTTAGTTAATCTCAGCTAAGACTTCGGGACTTCTGCCTTCCTGCCCACTTTAATATTTTCAATTTTCACACTTTTCGTTATTTTTTCTCTGTTATTTCTTACTCTTCATTTTTAACTTTACGTTTCCATGTGCAGAAGATCTTGTGGGGGAACACACCATGTGCATGGATTCCCTGATTTCGGTAGGCCCTACTGAGTGAACTTTTCATTTTGCTCTCTTTCGATCACATTTCATGCGGATATGGAGCTTCCTACTACGACTTCAACTAACCAGCCGAGTGTCGTCTCGCGATAACTTCCAAAAAAGACACTTTATGGTAAAGGGAAGCGACGCACAGGGATCCGGAATGGGTGTAGTTTCCGCACGAACTTTTTACGTGAAGCTAAAATGACGTATCCAAAAAAGGTAGTAAAAACACTGCCGTACTTTGGCATAATCTGATGATCAGAGCCCTCGACATTCGTTCACAGGTGGAGGACGAACATAGTAAATCATTACTCTCTCTCCAGCGCGTAATGTTACTCAATTACGGATTGCTCGAGATATTTGAGAAGGTCCGAAATGCTTCAAGGTCAAATGAGTAAATTGCGTCCGTGTACTCGTATTGTCGTCACGCACATTCATTCAATTGAACAATCGCGTTAGTACCGTAAATATTTTCAGTGCTTCGATATTACTTCGTTTCGTAAATGACACGTGAACAGCTATTGTTAAATCTCAAAATTTAGTTTCTTCTCTCCATTCTTGTGTTTTTTTCAGTGTTTTATTAATCATCAGTAATTGTCGGTTGGGGCATTCTGAAAATATAAATTCTCTTTGGCCAACTGTGGTGACATGAACATAGCGTTTCTCCGCGTACTTAAAGTTCAGCACTTGCCGTGAATTATTATTGCATCGTATTTTTGTTTTATTTAGGTTGTTAGTTTTTATCTCTCTTGGTGTGAGAGCTTCTCAGCATACTGTTACAAATTTAAATTTTACTACGGGATCCTTTAGTCATATCGTAGAGCATGAAAGTAAAATTATGAAGAGATGGGAGCTCATGGTACCACTCCCTAATAGCCCTATTTAGGACATGCCTCCTTTCTGTAAATCTGCGCCTTACTTCACGGTGTAATCACGGACATTAGATAGAGCCATTCGTGCCTCAAACTTCTCGGTGATAACAGCAGAAAGATTTCCTCATATTAGGCATGTAAGCCTAATGATTTGTAGGTTTCCAGACCTGTGAGCTCGCTGGACTGACCAAGGAACAACTGCCACAGAAGCGGAGCAGCGGCGAGTGGCCGTGTTGGTTTAGGACGGTGTGCCTGACCGCGCCCGCTCTCGACCGTTCGTTCCGCTGCTGCCACCAAACACTCGAGCTCTCCCCCGCACACCGTTCACGCACAGGAAAACGAGAGAACGAAATGATCAACAAATAAACTATGCCTAGCGAATTTGAAAACCATTATTGTGCCCAGAACTCGAAATATTATAATTTGTTCGTGATGGTAGACCGAGTACGAGGGCAGCTTTTAAGCCTGGCATGGCTCGGTGGGGATGAAGGTTAAGGTGATTGCTAGAATGAATATCTGTTGAACGAAGTGGGTCTTATGTGCCTTTAGTGGGGGCCTTTTGATGCGTTGGAACACGCGTCGTTCCAGCTCGTCGAAAGGCACCCCTACAGATATGAAAATACATGAAAATAGTCCCATAAGAAAGGATAAAGAATTGCCGTATAACGAGGACTTCCAGTACATTCTAATAATGTTGGCATACAGCGTAAAATTAGGTTTTCAATACCTTGTAATTACTGATGCATGATTGATGTGAAGCTTAAGCTATCTTTCTCAAGGGACGCACTCCGTGGCTTCACGAAAACCCGCATGAGCAGCCGAGAATCGAACCCATGTCTCCCCGCTTGAGAACACGACGCGCTACCACTGCGCCGTGTGATCGTGAATCAATTTTTTAGGTTTTATTTTGGTCGCGATACTTGTTTAGACTCGGCGAAAAAATTATGTCGGTATAAATGCACGAAGAAGCATTGAAAAGCAAATGTTCAGTGTATAAAATTATGTATTTTTTGGAAATAAGGCATGTACTGCTACTCATTTTTGTGAATGGAATTACGATAGGTGTGGAATTTTGTGGTTCTTCATCCTGTGGACATTGACTTGGGATTTGCTAAATTTTACTATTGTATTCAAATCATTTTTGAAAAAGTAGAATTGATTTCAAAGGTGCAATTAGCGCCAATTCCACGTGAAAAACAGATGCTTCTCAGAAGTCCCCGACTCAATCCCCGTTGTGGGTTGAATAACACTAATGCCTCTCTTCAGTCTAGTTCATTATCCATCATTTCTTAATTGATATTAGTACGGAGTCAAATGGAAATTCCATGTCTCAAATGTTTCAAAGAATTCTGTAAGTATAATGCAGCCATGGATGCAATTTCCTGTAGAGAGAGCCAAGTAAAATTCAATAATTGCTCTTACTATTTTCAAAAGTCGCCATTCTGCAGAAAATAGTTCTACGTAATCACTACGAACGGTAACAAAAGTTTTCTCTGAGTAAGTATTGTCTTTTGCGAGGCATAAGAACGAAAATTTGGCGTCCCCTGGCGCAAACATAGGAGGTGAAGAAAAAGGGGAGTGCTGGGCTGTTACTATGAATCATTTTTCCTTACGAGTGCAGCGAGGTGAAGAAAGTTTCGGTTAATGGAGATAAGCGGAAGCCCGGAAATCATCACTGATTAAATAGCGCTCCTAGTTAAACCTTTTCAGGCCTAGGCAAAGGGTTAGGTTTTGTTGCTAAATGAACAAAGTTTGATGCACGCAGTAAAATATTACAAAAAATCGGTAACACGTTTATTTCTCCGAAGTACTACCTAGACACATAATTTTCAGGTTTCTGCATCCCGATGCTTACACGATAAAAGTAGTACAATAGATTCTCTTGGTAGTATGCTCAACGTACCGTTGGACCTCAAAGAGTTAACGTCCTCTAACTTTACAGGTCTGAATGCTTTTGAGCTATGAACACGTTGCTCGAGACGCTTGGATGATGTCACAAGTGTGTTACAGAACCTCTATAATGTATGACTCAGCAGCGCCGGCCGGCCCTTTGTTAGCTCTCACGTGTGCGAACGGGTCGAGTTGTTCTGGCTTGTGTCTCATGGTTACATTTGAGATGTAAGCGAGAGCCAACTGTGATTGCCAACTTGGAGATCTCAGTTTTTATGAATAAGGTGGAATTTTTAACCTCCGGAAACATTTTCACCGATTTTTCAAGGTGTCGGGCGAGGCTATCGCGGAAATAAAATATCTGCTCAATTGAGGGAGTTTTAAGCATCGCTGTAAATCTTACGGGTAGAAAGCGGGTGTACGTTAAGGGATCAAGGACTTATAACCCAAATTATAGCAAGGCATGCAGGATTGTCCTTACGAGTGTTGTCAGTAGAGATAGCGCTGAGCCTTATCTTCTAGACTTCTTCTCGAGGACGCTGATGGAGTGTAAAAAAAGCAAGAGGAGGGAATAAATGTTGCGCAGCGGGGGATGAACACGTTATTTAAAATTGCCCTTCGTTTTTTTTCTTTTCATGGTATCTGATTGTCGTTTGTCAAGTCCGACTCTTACATCGTTGGGCAAGGATATTCTTTTATACATGGCGAGTCAGGCGGTGGTGGAATCTATTGACCATCACTTATTCGAGTCGTGTTGTGGGAAACATACTCTGGATTCTCTGCACCTGCAGTTCTCAATGATATATTCACCACATTCTGCATCACGAAACGATACCATGAAAGAATTCGTTTGCGATCAAGCGCATGATTGACGTTTACATGAGTACTGCATTTCTGTGAGTCGGAGACTTGAGACTGCATCGTCTTCGCGGAAACGAGAACCACACATACGGAAAAATTTCGGGAGAAATTGGTTTCGGGAAATTGAATTAAAATCAAATTGAATTGAAATCAAATTGAATTGATTACTGTGATTTCAAGAAGAGTTAGCATTCCAACTTACCGGTAATTTACTCGGGAATTGATATTTTTCACTCAGGATGTAGAAATAGAATTATAGGTCTGAAAGTTATCGTTTTTAGATGATTCTAAAAAACAGGGATAAATTGTATTCACATTGACAGAGGTATCCAAATTGCACAGTTACTAGGATGAATGTCAGTAACTAGAATGAATGGCAATTGCTAGAATGAATGTCTGTAAAATGAAGGGGTATTAGAAGTCTAAAGCTTATGGGTTGTAGGCGAACGCTACTCTGGGTGAGAGGGGGGGTGGGGGAGGTTTTGGTGGGTTTATTCGTGGTTCAGCCGTGACCCCACTACAAATGGTCACGTCAGAGTCATTCTTTTACTCTGGAACTCCTTTGTTACTTGTTCCCATTCTTCCATGGAACTTATGCATGCCACTGGTCCAGCGCATTTCGCTTAAATGGAAGTCAATTGATGAACAATCCAGAGTTAGTTCTTAGAAATGAGTTCCAGATTATTTTAATTTTAGGCGATCCGAAACGAGTTCTGCTCGAACCCATTCTTCTTTGTCTCGATCTCTAATGCATATCGAGTTCGCCAGCACACGTGGCTCTCTCAGAACTCTAGAGAAATGTTACCTGAAATATAGGTTCTTGCTCCACTTCTGGTGACGTTACCTGGAGTTCTAGGTGCCTGCTCCTCAACTGGTGACGTTACCTGGAGTTGTAGGTGCCTGCTCCACTTTTGGTGACGAAGTTGAAGGTGACAGTTTCACTTCTCGTGACGCTACCTGGATGTACTTGGTCTTCGTCGTAGACATCGCAATACGAACATTGCTCGAGTGGATGTTCAGATCGGTTTGACAATTGGCCACGCGACGACTACCTTTCATGAGCACCTGATTTGCGCTATGAGCTCCTCGTTATAACTTTGAACTCCTGATTCACGTTCTCGGATGCGACAATACTCTCACTAACTGAAATAAAATTAGGTTACAAATGCGGGGTTGGAAAACGTCTCTCGCCCC
The DNA here is from genome assembly GCA_014899125.1 of Orchestia grillus. Lineage (NCBI taxonomy): Eukaryota > Metazoa > Arthropoda > Malacostraca > Amphipoda > Talitridae > Orchestia > Orchestia grillus. The sequence goes on along the minus strand of VOMN01112614.1, from coordinate 5,796 downwards.
ATTCAGGTGCCATAACGGGCACGCTCTCGTCCCCTCCGGCGGTGCGGCTCCCATGAAGCGTCCCTCGGTCACCTCGGACTTGGGTCACTGCTCCTTATAGGGGGGCTTGGTGCAGGCTGGGAGCCGGAATTAATGGGTTGGGGACGGGCGCGCGCACTCCTGTTGGCAAGCGATTTCTTTTTTTTAATTACGACGCGCTGACGTGTCGCATGGCGAGCTCGTCTAAAAGTGTGATCCTGAGCGAGGTGCAGACACTTTTCGTAGTATGTATCACTAAACAATATTTAAAATGGAAATTTTTCACAAAATATTGACTAAATTTTTACCTTAATATTTCGTACAATGAATGTGAGTTTTTCAGAATTTTATTTCTTGTAATTAGTAATTAGGAGTAAAATTAGCAAAGCTACTAGTGAACTGTAAAATACAAGAAAAAACTGAAAATTTGTGACTTCTCCAACCTCGTATGAGCAGGGCAGGGCAAGGTCTTAAAACGCCTTCAGGAGGCAGGATCGCACCTGCCAACAAGTACTTATAATCGGTCATTGGGAGCGCCCCAACTGATTAGATACACAAAAGAAAACATTCGGAGGGACCCAAGGAGAAGCATTAGGAAACTCTGCTTCACTAGCCTTTGTCAGCTGTGGTACCATGCGAAGTGTACTGAAAAAGGATTTAAAGCTGTCATCCTACAATGAGAGTAATGCTGTCTATGCACACAGAATCAAAAAAGTTGAGTCGAGCAAAGCTTTCTCTTGAAAATACTGAGTGATGGTACTCAGCCTCCAGTGTTATGGACTGACGAAATATTATTCACTGTGCAAGTAATCAAAAGCCTCCAAAATGACCGTAAATACGCAAAAACTAAGGAAGACATCCCTGTGAAAATGCGTCTATTCTTCGAGGGCCAAAAATCGGATTCTGTAATGGTTTGGGGTGGTGTGACCTGGACAGGGCAGAAAACTCCGCTCTTACTCGTCGAAGAATGGGGCGGAGATAAACCAGCACCCGTATCTGAACTTACTGAAGAAAAATTTGAATCCTTGGATTCATACAATATGTTGTGAATCTGGAATCCCTTTAGAACACGCTGGAAACCTCCCATACGGTTAACCTTGTTCCAAATGTGTCGAGACAATATGGAGCATGAGGTATATATCCTGACCGCCTTCCGTGTGTGGAGCATTCTTAAGAGTAAAGGCGGTTCATTGAATCATCAAAATGTTGATGCTCTTATGCAACTTCTGTAATGCTGGGAAGATAACTCACCATAAATTATCCGTACGACATGTAGTCAGGTCTCCGATTAGTTGAAACGTGTAGTGAAGGGTAGAGGTGGAGGTATAAAACATTGAGAGGGGAGTGTAAACTGCATCGCGTTGAATTTATTTTGGATAACAAAGTTATCATTAACTTTGCTGTACTGAAGAGTTATTTAAATAAATATTGTTTACACTTTGTTTGATCACCCTGTAGAAAGAAATGGCCCTTTCTCATAATGGATCCTGATCTCCACTATACTTCTGCTGTTGTTGCTTGTGCTGCTGTTGCTTGTGCTGCTGCTGCTTGTGCTGCTACTGCTTCTGTACGCTCCCACTCGCGTTTGATGATGGCATTTCCTGCCTATTTGATCCAAGGTTACGCTTTCTAGCGTACGATCGATGAATTTGATGGACGTTTTGTAACTTTGGACGTTTAAGTGAAATTTTGTGCATCATACGTTGGGCTCGATTTCTGTATGATTTTTTTGTTTTATTGCAAGTTTGTAGTCGTTATCCTCCCTTCTGATGTGTGTATTTGTTTATCTGCTAGATAAACTTACGTGTACTCTATTTATACGTACTACTGTTGTTTTTTTTATTCTTATGCTATTTTTCTACTCGTACATGCGCGTGGGTAGTGTTTGGGGACAACCGTTGTTAGCAGCAGGGCTGCGTTATGCGAGGCAGTCGAGGTTTAGATTAAGGATCCATTTAACTTTGTTTTCGCTCTCACCTTCGCATTTTTTGCGCGTCCCTGTGTGGTGGCTTACTAATTATTTTTACTACAAATTACCCTCTAATAACTAAAATGCAATTAGCCACGTGTATTTATTTTTGTAAAACTTATCAAGTTTGATTAAAACTCTTATTAGTTTAAACGGCCTCCAGAAATTCAGCATAGGAACAGATAGCCTTCTGTGGTGCAGAACACTCGAGTTCACGTTGCAATCATATCGGAAGATGCCCTCGCAAATACCAGCTGTTCCGTCACAGCTGTTATCTACTCAGCACCGCTCCATTTCTGATCGGCATTTGTTACATGATCAAAATTATTCATGGATTTCGCAGGGCGAGGGCTGTGGAAAACTATCGAGTGCAATCTGTTCACGTTGTGTATAGTTGAAGGATGATTAGCGAATTAGTCTTTTCAGCGTGTTGATCCTGCGAACAATCTTATCAGTATTTCTTTATCATATCGAGTACTTTATTGGCATTCGCCTTATCTGCCTTATCTCATCCTATGATTTCTTTGCTTCAATGCTTAAATTCTCTCTTCCAATTATATCTAACAGTAACTGTTTTAACAGGTGGCAAAGCGTTCGTTATAATTTATCAGTATTCGCCTTTACAATTATGAATGTCATCATACTAAATTCAAGGCTTAGTCCTACCAACTTTGTTTTCGATTTTGATTTTGAGCCTCGGCAGGTACGCGTTACTGCTGTAAGTCGGGATTCGATAGGCATTCATTCCGTTAAATGCATCTTCAGTCGAAGTCTTCTAAAAAAATATTACGATAGTTTTCTTTCCACTGTGGATATAGAGCGCTTGACTTATAATTTGCAATTTAATTTTTTTGTGTCAATACCCACCGCAAATTTCAAAATTCTCGGCTGTTATAGACCTCGAATTCAAGCCTTTCATTCTGACTGGAAAATCGCCATTCCATTTACGCATGCGGCGCTTCGCTTGTATGGCAATGCTGCACTGTTCTGAATTTAGTAAGCAAAACTTAACTTTTCAAATGAACAAAAATTTGTGAAATCATTCGTTTACATTTCAAACCCTTGTGAGAATGTTCACTCTCGCTAAAAAACAAGAATTTAAGACTAAACTGCATTATTTCCAATGTTCACAATTCTTGACAGTGTCCTTGTACGGTTAAAATCTGGGGCTAGGTCCTGCACGTCCTAGTCTGGACGCACGATGGAGGTTAGCACAGGCAGCCTTTTTTATTTTCTTGCAGAGCTTTGGAGTTGCGTTCCACACAACTAACAGAGTACAAACGTGGTGAGGTGTCCCATTCTAAATGCTGATATTCTGGCGTCCGCATGCGACCACTGACACCGAATCCTTCACGAGTTCCTGCCCTATGGTCGTTGTAATTGAACGTTAAACGTTATAAGAGGGTGTAATATGAGCCTGATAAATTCTTAGTTCATTGAAAAATCTTGAGAAATGAGGCCTTAAATCTCCAGAAATAACTATGAACAGTTAAGTGAAGGGTCTTTTCGTTTCCAATGAGCAGCCGATCTCCCTGTCTTTCATTCATTAGGGCGAAAAATGTGAGCCCTTACTTGGCTCAATTGCTAATATTACACATTTTGTTATAATGTTGTAATATAAATGATGATAATAGAATATTATTACTCAAAATTAGAGAAGTGCATACTAATGTCGATGGTAGCTTATCATACTCACCATAGGAGCATAGTAACATATTCTGGCCACAATTAGTACATCTCCTGAAACTAGTTTATTGTCTGCAATTTCTCAAGAGATTGCAATTCAGAGTCCAATATAAGTTACTAGTTAATAAATATTTAAAATGTTTCAAGAACCACAAAATAAACGTCCTGGCAGCGAGATCGTGAGCGGCCACCTCACGGTAGCTCGTACCGACACAGCCAACCGTGTCGGTGTACCGTCACAACACACCGACACGACACACCTCGTCGTGAGGGCAGAATGTTTTTCTTCGGAGTACAAAAATTTAAAATTATTTTTTGGCGAGGTTTTCAACTTCAGTTAATACTGACATAATTGACATAGACGCTTTCCACGACCGTCTTGAGAAATAGCCACGTTATTGAAGATAAAATATTTTTTGTTCAACATATGGAAGGGATTTTTTTCATTGTAGCCAGTCGATGTTGGTATGGTAGTCTTCTCGATGGAAGTTTTGAGAGGCCTGGCGTTATTTGATTTTAATTGATTTTGTCAGTAACTAGTAAAGTTTTTCCGGTGTATTCAAGGAACTGTACTGGGACTGATTGAAAATTTCCACTTTAATTTGTTAATCGCTGAAATCTGTTTTAAATGGCTATGTATTATGCAAGTGGACAATGGAGCCTATGTTTTTTGTATGATCATTTGAATCGAACGGTAGATTTACATTCTTTCACTCTTTTCTGAAGCATAAAGTGCATCGTAAATCGCTGCTCCCCTTGCAATTGCTGCCGCTTTGAATCCTTGTTAGATTTGCCGATATATATCTCTATACCTTTTTCTCAGCTTACGGCAATTCTGAGTTGCTTTTGTTGCGTAGTACACTTTCTCCTGACGTCGTGCGCTACTTGATTGCTTGAAATTGTCTCCCACTCGAACCTCTCTATCCCGATGCAAGCTCATACATGGTCATCTCCCGCTATCAAAAAGGATGACGAGTGCATCGGAGGTAATTCTTCCGTGAAAGCTGGAGACAATCGTCGTGAACTGTCCTCGATTATTGACTTTTGGAAGTTCTCATTGATGTGGCACTAAAGGGAGTTGTCCTTCGCTTGATCTCAGGTACTTAATTGTTGTTCTTACGCCTAATTTCTACGGACTCCATTGGCTAAAAAGCAAACACGCATAGCTCTAACGAGGGTGAGCGTAAATTTCATGAGCTCCTCTTGCAGTTACCCTGCAGTGAGCACCCATTGTGATGCACGTCTTGTACTTGGCTGTCCTTCATGAGCGGCGAGCCCGTCCGCTGCACAGTCGGCAACGAGGGTTGCGCGCTGGACGTGACTGTTGTGCTGTATTGTACGTTATTAGGGCATCGAACTCGTGATTTTCCACGAGGTACGTCCCTGGTTACTTTACTCTGGTGAGGACCCCTAGGGGTTAGGTTTGTCTCTCCAATGCTATGGGGACTGGCGACTCCAGGGGAGCATTGTTATGTTACCTCAGCTATAGATAGACCTTCGGGACTTCTGTCTCTCGTGCCCCCTTTGCTCCTTGCCATTTTCGTATCTTCTTCGCTATCGCTTCTTTGTCTCTTCTTTTTTTTAACTTGCTGTGTCTATTTGTAGGAAATCTTGTGAGGGAACACCTGTACATAGATTCTACGTTTTTAGAGTCCATACTAAATGGTTCCTTCTTCTCTTCACTCCCTTTGGATCTCATTTCGTGCGGATAGGAAGCTTTAACACTTTGGCTACGATTCTCAGCGTAGGTAAAATTACATGCCGACAAATATCTCTACTATGAATTTAGAAATGAAGGGTTTGGCTTCACAAAATTTGGTTACCCTCTTAATTTTCATTCTGATCAGAATTAGCTTATTCGATTCATCAACATAAATTTCACGAAAACTGGAAAAATTTGTATTTATACATGATAGTGCTTTGGTCACATTAGGTTAGGTTAGATGATCGCGTGTACCATACAAAGTGTCCCCCCCCCCAAAAAGATACCCAATTTTCAAGGGCTGTAATTCATAAACTATTAAACTTACAAAAAATTAGAAAGTCGCATTTTGTTGTCTTATGTTTTGGTAGCATTGATACGGCTTCAACTTTTAAGTTGAATTACGTATGAATACGAAAAC